>WOXC01008302.1:0-247939 GCA_011680675.1 Gymnobelideus leadbeateri
GTGTGTGATTTTTAAAAAGTCACTGGACCTCTCTGAGGTTAAACCTCTCAGTTTTTTCACATGTAAAATTTAGATAATACTTATGGCTAGCTACCTCCTAGAGTAGCAGTGAGGAAAATATCATGTAAACCTTAAGCAAAGTGCTTACATAAATGTGAGTTATTAAAACCTTTATAAATGCATTTAAGTAATAATAGTAACTAGCATTTACATAGTACTCTCAAGATTTGCTAAGCAGTTTATGCATATTATTACATTTGATCCTTAATGATAACCTAGGCAGCTCAGTGGTTCAGTGGATAGAGTGCTGAGTCTAAAGTTCAAATCTGGTCTTAAACACTTAACTAGCTATGTGACCTTGGTCAAGTCACTTAACTTTTATTTGCCTCAGTTTCTTCAACTGTAAAGTGGGGATAATAATAGCACCTACCTCCCAGAGCTGTTATGAGAGTCAAATGAGATAATATTTGTAAAGTACTTAGCACAGTACCTGGCACATAGGAGGCACTATATAAATGCTAGCTATTATTATTGGTAGTGGTGGTGGTGGTGGTAGCAGTAGTAGTAGTAGCAGTAGTAGCAGTAGTAGTAGTAGTAGTAGTAGTAATAGTACTCTCAGAGGTAGGTGTTATTATTATGTCTATTTTACAGATTAGGTAACTGAGGCAGTCAGAGGTTAAGTGACTTAGCCAGAGTCACATATCTAGTGTCTATAGTAAGTTTCTTGATTCCGAGGCCAGCACTCTATCCATTGTGCCACCTAACTGTCTCTTTTCATTTCTCCATGAAACTTTGTTAACAAGTAAGTCAGTGGTTCCACGTCAAGGAAGTCAGATAAGTTGGCAAGATTTTAGTAATCTTTAATTAATTAGTTAATCGGTATAAATTGATACCCATATCTCTGTTATAAGAACTTTCAAACTGCTGGGGCTTTAGAAATGCTTGTCAACAAGAAGTCATTATGTTAAAAATTGGGTGACTCTAATTGTCATCATTTGATTGTCTTTAGGTTAGACCAGTGCTTCTTAAACAGTGGGTCATAACCCATTTGGAGTTGCCTAACTGAATGTGGGGGACCAAGAAAAATTTGGCAACAGTAAAAGGTTTCTGAACATGCAACAAGCAAAAATTAATTCAAAATCAAAACACATGATGAGATGTTTCTGGCAGCACTTTCCTGTGTAGCATCATGTGACTTAACTACAGCCTTCATTCCGAACACAAAATGTGCATTTTATACTGTACATGTTATGATGCCACAAAATGTCAGTGAACACTGCCAGAAACACCTTGGCTCAGATACGAGACTGTTGTATGTTATGAATTGCAGTGTTTACTTTACATACAAAGTTTCCTGCTCTTACAAAAACATAATAATTTAATTATGGAAAATAAAGACTTTTGATATTTTCCTACCATCATTCCTCAGTATGTAAGTATCAAAATTAGTATATCTTTGGATTGTATTGTGTTAGAATGTTTAATTTTTAAAACTGCTATCTTCTTTTACAGAAACATAAATGTTTAATTGCAGCAAGTAAACACAAAAAGACCTATAATATTTCTCCACCATCACCACTGTATATACATGTAAGTGTGAACATCAAATTTTAAAATGAAATACAAACAAATTAATTTCATAACCTAAAGCTAGTATTTGAGGAACTTTTAGCAATATTTATATTTTAGGACAAAAATATTTTTCAGTTATGGTCAAGTGGCTAAATTTAGACAGAAGAAGTATAAGTACTGAGGACAATGAGGCAGAGTCTTTGCTACCAGATTGTAGCACACCTAAATTGCAAGAAAAAGAAAATACATCAAATCATTTTCGCAGTATTGATTTACTTCTAATAACGATGACGGTGTAGAAGAACTTCTTTACTTAATTTGTAGTGAAGTTTTGGCTGTGGAGAGCATGAAATCGGCCAAATTTAAATGATATCTTAATACCAAGTATGCAGCATACTGCAGTAAACCAAAGGAATTTTTTACAAGTTTTAAAATCTTCAAATAAAGAAAAAGAATGTTTTGAGAAATTTCTTACAGTCAATCAATGAAAAGTATTTATTTGCATCTTATGGAACTTCTTATTCAATTGCAAAACCTAAAAAGCCCTATACAGTAGGAAAAGATCGAATACTACCTGCTGCTATTAAAATGTCAGAAATAGTTCATGGGGCAAAAGGATGGGGATGAAATTCATAAAATTCCTTTATTGAATGATACTGTTTCCAAAAGAATTTCTGAAATTAGTAATGACCAATTCCAGCAGCTTAAGGGCAGCCCAAAGTTTGCAATTCAGTTAGATGAAACAACTGATATTTCTCACATGACACAGTTATTACTTTATGTAAGATATATTTATGAAGGAAGCATATGTGAGAAATTATTTTGTCATCCTTTGGAAGGGCACACAAAAGGGGAAAATATGTATCTTAAAATCGATGAGTTTTTCACAGATGAAGGTTTACAGTGGAAAAATTGCATTGGAGTCTGTACAGTGTTGAAGCAATGATGGGGAGAATGTTGGATTTATAGCAAAAGTTAAAGCTGGTGGCAATGAACATATTATTTTTACTTACTGTATGATCCATCAGGAAGCACTCTGTAGCCAAAAAAAAATATCACCAGAATTAGATATTCTGCTTAAAGATACTATCAGTATCATTAACTTCATTAAAAGTTGTGCCCTTAACAGTTGTTTATTTTCAAACCTTTGGAAAGACATGGACTCCAATTACAAAAACTTATTACCACATATAGAGGGAAGGTGGCTCTTAAGAGGGCAAAGTTTAAACAGATTATTGACATTGAAAGATGTTATATTTTTGACTAAGCAGAAATCCAATTTTGTTAACTTTTTTCACAATGACTTATGGCTTCTAAAACCATGTTATTTGTTGGATATTTTCCAAAAACTCAATGATTTAAATATGTCACTTCAAGGAAAAAATTATAATTTATTTATGGTAAAAGACAAAATTGAAAGTTTTACTTAGAAAGTTAACATAAAAAAATAGGGTAGAAAATGGTTATTTAGAAATGTATGTAAGTACAGATGATATTATAATTGAAAATAACCTTCCCAAAGATTTAATTATAAGAATCACAATTGATCATTTGAAGTGCCTAGAGACAGTTTCAGAATTACTTCCCTTTCAATTTTGATTCTAAAAAACCAAGTTGGGTTCATAAAGCATATTCAATTGAAACAAAAAATGACAGTCATCTGCCATTAAAAGTTCAAGAAGAATTTGCTGAGTTATCAAGCAAAACAGATTTAAAACTTAAGTTTCCTAAAAAAATCATTAAATGAATTTTGACTTGGGATTAGGACAGAATTTCCAACAATTTCTGGAATGGCCCTAAACATACTTCTGTCATTCTGTACTACGTATTTATGTGAAGTGACTTTCTCAGCATTGACAATTATAAAATCAAAATATTGATCAGCTCTGAAAAACAAGACGCTCTACATCCTGTAGTATCAAATATTTCCCCCCAAGATTTAATTCTTTGTGTGAAAATAAACAAGCACATCCATCTCGGTATGCAAATTTGCATTCTTTTTTTAATAAATGGTAAAATTAGGTATATAGCAAAAATTATTTTAAAATAAAGTTCTTTATGATTTATTATCAGTAAATAGTTGATTTGTATACCTGTTTTATTTACCTATATATTGGGGTTGCGTAAAAAATTTCTCTGGCAAAAAAAGGTGGAAAAAGTTTAAGTAGGGTTGAGTAGAAAAAGTTTAAGAAGCTCTTGGTTAGACAACAAATTTTTATTTCCCTAGCAGTTTTGAGAAGTACCTGGAGCCACAGGCAGGAAAACAGCACCTTTCAGCTACATTATAAAATTCACATGCTTTTCTCACAATGGTTCTGCAGTAGAAAGAAAAAAATATTAACATGAATTTAAAATAGTACTACATTAGTAGCTGCGTTGTCTTGAGCAAATTTTCCCTCCCTTTCAGGTCATGTTTCTTTACCTGTAAAATGAAGGTTTGGGGTTTGAGGAGCCTTACAGTTCCTTTCCCACTCTAAACTCTGGATACTCTGAAGAAAGAAAAATAAGCCCATTAAGACAAAAATAGTGAAGATGACAGTTTCCCACAACCCCATCCCCTACCAGTTAACCACAACCAGTGCCATTCATGTGTACTAGTGCTCTTCTGAGCAGGGGACCAACTTATGTACAATATCCTCCATCTCTTGTCTCTCTCTGTAAGGAAGGGAGACATTCCTCCCACCAGCAGCTAGGAAGTTACTGTGGCCCTCCTCTCTGTTGAAACAACCAGGGAGAAAGGTTTCATTTTCTTCTTTGCATAAAATGATGGGGGAGTAATGGACATGAGTGCTGTAGCAATTAAATGGGGTCCTGTGTGGAGGCAACTTTAAGCTTCATGGAAAGAGATGATTTGAGAATCAGGCCTGTGGACATGGACAGGGGAAGAAGGCAATCCTAGGTACAAACTTGGCCCTTCTTTGAAGTCTTCACCCATAGAAACAATCACAGTTACCTCCAGATATACAGTTGTCCCTCCCACCTCATAGGGGGTTAGGAGCCCAGTGACCCTGCAATCTGGAAAATCCACATAAATTTTTTTGATCCTCCTTTCTTATCAGAGAAGTCTGAGTTGTTTTCTTTTTCTATTATGGGGTGTTTATGGTACCTTATTGTAAAATTTGGGCTAAGTATTTTTCTGTCATCTGCTGGTCTCCATATGTCATCCAAAGCTTCCTCTAAACTCTGCCACGTCCCTTTCCCCCCGCAAAATTCCCATTTAATTTCTTATGTTGATCCATGGTATATTGAACCTGCAATGGAAAAAGTTGCAATGTGGAAGAGAGATTGAGCCTGTGCTTTCCTTACCAAGAGTTTGGAGTAAAATGAGTCCAGTCCTCTAAATAGAAAGTGGAAAGACACTATCCATTCAGCAAATGTGACTGATATGGTTTTTGTTAGTTTAATGTTCATTTCCATCTGATTAAATATTTAGAATTTCAAAACTGTACCTTGCCTGGGGCCATTAGTGTTGTCCAGAACTGAAAGTACAGGGCAAGCCTGACTTCAAAAGTTCTCATTTTCAAACTAGGTGGGGACAAATGAGTCTAGATAGGTAAGTTAGCAAAAAAAAGTCCTCACAATTCAAGTCCTTGCAGAGGGAGAGACTTAGGGCTGGCTACACCTGGCCCTCAAATACCTACCAAAAGACAAAAAAAGCAATCATAGCTAGAGAGTCTGCATGGGGCGGTAGCAAGTGTGCTGAAGTGGGAAAACAGAGGCCATGTAACCTTGTGCAGCTCAAAGGCATCAGATTTATAGGTGGCAGTGAGCTTAAGGACCACCTACTTCAAAACCATTATTTTGAGGACAAGGAATCTGAGGCTAAGAGTTTTTTTAAGCTCAGAAGGACCAGGTGTTCCAATAGATAAATTTTTTATTATATTTTTATTTTGAAATAAAAGTTTTCATCCTATTTAATATTCCTTTTGGATAAAACAAAATACTGCATCAGCTGACACAGTCTGGTCCTTTGTGGTTTTCTTAACTTTGATCCTTCTAATAGTGAAGTGACTTGCCCAAAACCACACAATTTATAAGCCAATATACATGATTTAAACCTAGGTTTTTTGACTAGTTGACCTTAGAGGTCCCTTCCCAATCTAAACTGCTGTGATATAAATGATGGGAAACATTTGCACATGCCTATGAAACATTTTTTTAAAATTAGCTTGAAACATAGAGCCTGTAATGGTAAGGGAATTTGAAGATCTTCCCTGCCCCTTAATGGGTCTCACTTGCAGCCCAACAAGAGAAGCTTGCTTAGGTGAGGCCTATTTTTCAGGAAGGCCCACACCTTGTTACTTTGTAATTAGGCTGTGGTTCATGAAGGTTGTGATGTTTTCTGACCTTAGAGAAGGCTATATATACTCCCTGAGGTGAGGTTTTGCTGTATGATTTGGCCAGATGAGACTCTGGGCAGCCATTGAGCCCCCCAGCTTTGAAAACCCAGATGTTGGTACTTCTCTGTCTGGTAACTAACACTGTATGTATGTAATGGTCAGACAGCTAGAAGTTCTGTCTGTTGGTCTGTTGAATTGTGTTATTTTCTCTGTCTGTATTTTTTGTCTGCTTGTAATTTCCATTTGTATTTTCTCTGAAGTTCAGGGTGTTAACTTTTTCCCCTGAACTAGGTAAATGATATATGTTTGATTAAAGTAAGATTGTTAATCCCTTCTGAGTTGCTTTCCTTTAGAAAGGCAGATCAAAGAGCCTGCACTAGCAATCATCCTGGGTATGCTGGGGTCCTTGCTGTTACAGAGCTTCAAGAGCATCATGCAAATAAAGACCTTAAAAAACAAAAGCTATAAAAATAGAAGGCACGAGGCAGCTAGGTGGTACAGTGAATAGAGTACCAACCCTGGAGTCAGGAGGACCTTAGTTTAAATCCAGCCTCAGAGACTTGACACACTAGCCAAGTCACTTAACCCCAATTGCCTTGCCTTCCCCCCTCAAAAAAAATAGAAGGCAAAAGTGGAAAAGAGTAATTTTTCAGTATTTCACTTATTTATTCCAACCCCTTATCAAGTATGTTAGAATTTACTAATTATCAAGTATGTTAGAATTTACTAAGTAAAAACTCCAGCATCAAAAGCTAAACTATGAATCTTTGAGGGCAGCTTCCATTCAATCCACTTGAGATTGGGTGGTCACTTTTCTTTGTAGATTACTCTTTCATTTAATTTGGCATATGTGATGTAGCTTTTTCTCTGGAATCCAAAAGAATGTGTGGCACCCACTCTGGGTGCACTCTCCCAGCCGCCCTTCCCCACTCAAACTGACAGATTAGGAGCCCATAGAGTGGCTGACTACTCTTATGACATGGGTACTAGGGGCAACCCTGAGAGGTTCTAATACTCTTTTAAGCCCTCAACCAATATGCTCCCCAATATCAACCAGTTAGCTTCAGTATGCTTTCATGGAGGAGATATTGACTGAAAAGGTATAGCAAGGGCAGAAGTACAAAAACATTCACCAAAATTAGGGGTAAGTTTTTCCCCCAGCTAGAGAGAAAAGAGAGAGATGAGGGAGAGATCATGCTTAAAGTAGTTGGTACAAGATATATGTCTCTCCCTCTCCCCCTTCCACCATCAATTGCATATATATAAAGTACCTGGGGAGAGTGGGCTCGCACTTGAAGCACAAAGACACAGAAGGACATTTGTAGGGAACAAGGGGTACACCAAAACTCCTGACCTTGAGAGTTCTTTCTTTTAGGAGTCTGTATTCAAGTTAACTTATATACAGAGTACATCACTGTGAAATGTCAGGCTGCATGAATCAAAAATTGGAATTGAGGTTGCCAGGAGAAAAATCAGCAATCTCAGATGTACAGGAATTACCACTTTGATGGCAGAAAGTGAAGAAGAATTAAGAAGCCTCGTGATGAGAGCAAAAGAGAAGAGTATAAAAGTAGGCTTGAAGCTAAACATAAAGAAAAACCAAACGAAGATCTTGGCAGCTGGCCCCATCACTTCCTGGCAAATAGAGAAGAAATGGAGGCAATGTCAGATTCTACATTCTTGGGCTCAAAGATCACTGCAGATGGTGATTAAAAGATGCTTCTTGAAAGGAAAGCTGTAGCAAATCTAGACAGCATATTAAAAAGCAGAGGCATCACCTTGCCAACAAAGGTTCATATAGTTAAAGCTATGGTTTTTCCAATAGGGATGTATTACTGTGAGAGTTGAAAAGGAAAAGCTGAGCACCTCAGAATCAATGTTTTCAAACTGTGATCCTGGAGAACAATTTTGAGAGTCCCTTGGACATCAAAAACAGCAAATCAGGCAATACTTAAAAAAATTAATTCAGGCTGTTCACTGGAAGGTCAAATACTGAAGCTGAAGCTAAAATACTTTGGCCACATAATGAGAAGATGGGACTCATTGCAAAAGATTCCGATGTTGGGAAAGATTGAAGGTAAATGGCGAAGGAGAGGACAAAAGAGGAAATGAATAGACAGTATCATGGAAACAATGAAGATGAAGTTGGATAGACTTTGAAATAATGGGAGATAGAAGGGCCTGGAGCTGTGGTCTACCGGGTCACAAAGAGTTGAACATGGGCCGGCTAGGTGGTGCAGTGAATAGAGCACGGGCCCTGGAGTCAGGAGGACCTGAGTTCAAATCCGGCCTCAGAGACTTAATACAAAAAACTAACCGTGTGACCTTGGGCAAGTCACTTAACCCCAATTGCCCCTCCAAAAAGCAAAAAAAAAAAAAAAAAAACCAAAACACAACAAAGAGTCAAACATAACTGATCAATTGAACGATTAAGTTCACTTCAGGAAAAAGAATTCCCTTGCTATTTGCTGGCTAGATACAGCATCTCAGCTGTGGGGTCAGTCTCTGCTTAGGATATGTCAAGCAAGTTGCTGCTGTTCTGGATGGTCAGACTCAGAAACATCTACAGTCAGCTTAAGTGGTCTCTGCTAACAACTCTAGATACTGAAGGGAATTCTGATAGTTCTTCTGACCTTTGGAGGCTCACAAGGTTGTTATCTGGCCAAATCCATCTCTAGAGGGACATTCATTCATGATTAGGAAAAAACAAACACAAGAGTCCAAAGAAACAGAGGCACTGTGCATTCAGAGACACAAGATAGCTGGAGGAGAGAGAGGTAGGGCCAGCTTGACCTTTCCCCATCTGGCTCACAGCATTCTTCCTCACTCAGAAGCTACCATGGAAGAGGCAGGGGATTAAAAATGCTGGCACTGGGAAGTCCTTTAGTCCAAGTCTCTTTGATTGTAATCATAAGGACCCATCTTTGATAAATGATAAAGGTCTTTCCCTCTTTTCTTACTATATATTGCTTGACTCCTTTCTTATGCTGTCCTAAGGATATACCTGGATTTAATTCATTGCAACAAACACTTAAGTACAACTATGTTCAAGGCATTGTGCTAAGTGCTGGGCAGAGACAAAATGAAACACAATCCTTATCCTCAAGGAGCTTACATTCTCTGGGAGCTGCTGCATTTATCGACTAGTACATAAAGGTGATTTATGAGCGCAACCTCAAAAGTAGCTATGAATTCTAAAAGGTGAAAGGTGAGGTCGAAGTACATTCCAGGCTTAGGAAATAGCTCCTGCTATGAGGCAGGAGATAATACAGCAAAGGAATCAGTTTGTCTGGAACATAGAGTGGAAGTACATTCCAGGCTTAAGAAACAGCTTATGCAAAGGGCCTGAGGCAGGAGATAATACAGCAAACAAGTCAGTGTGGAACATAGAGTACTTGAAGGGATGTGTGATAAGTTTAGAAAAGAAGGGGTGGCTAGGAGGCACAGTGAATAGAGCACCAGCCCTGGAGTCAGGAGGACCTGAGTTCAAATCTGGCCTCAGACACTTAAGTCATTTATCCCAATTGTCCTCCAAAAAGCAAAAAAAAAAAAAAAGTTTAGAAAAGAAGGCCAAAGACCACTGGTGAAAGGTTGTAAGTGCCAAGCCAAAGAGTTTGTATCTTACCCTAAAGGCATGGGAAGTCATTGAAGATTTTTGAACAGGCAAGAGGACATGATCAGACTAAAGTCTATTTTAGCATCTGTGTAGAGAATGGATTGGGAAGGAAATAGACTAGAAATAAGGAGACCAATTAGAAGACTATTGCAGTAGTCTAGTGGAACAGTGGGGGAAGCCTGAACCTGAACCTTGTATGGGTAGAAAGGAATTCAAAAGATATTATGGAGGTGAAATGAATGAAAGAAGAAATGAAATATCATTGATTAAGCACTTACTATATGCAAAACTCTGAGTGTTGGTGATACAAATACCTCCCAAGGAGTTCACATTCTAATGGGAGAAGTAACATATCTAGGAGGTTTCAGCTGCAAATTGGATGAAAAGGTCTCATTGGCCTCAGCAAAACAGATAGTGGTGCGTCTTTAATGTCATTTCTACTGATAAAATCATTACAATTTCTGAAGTAGAACCATTTGACAGTGCTAGTTACTTTGATGGCAAGCATCCACAGTGGCCTAAGAGTTGCTGTTATTCCAGGGACACTTTGGCTTACCCACCCATTGGATGGCAGCTAACCAGCAGCTGATGTTGGTGGTGGCAAGGAAGTAGATTAGACATCTCTCCCAGCTTTGTCTTCTGCAGATTTGATAAGCATGACATTTTTACCTTTATTCAAGTTACTAATAAAATATTAAATAGCATAGGGCCAAATACAAATCCCTCGGGTGCTCTAATGGAGACTTTCCAAGTTGACATTGAACTATTAATAATTACTTTTTGGGTACAGTCATTCAACCTGTTCCAAATCTACCTAACTGTACTATTGCCTAGGCCATATCTTTCTATCTTTCCTATAAGAATTGCATGAGAGACTTTGTCAAATGTCCCACTAAAATACAGATAAATGATATCTAAATGTTTTCCATAACCTACAATCCAGTAACCCTGTCCAAAAAAATAAAAAAGAAGTGAGTTTAGTCTAAGATGACTTGTTCTTAATTAAGGCAGTCTGGCTGTTTGTGATAACATTTTTAAAGATATTCATTACCTGTCCTTTAATTAAAGTGTTCTAGAATTCTACCTGGAATTAGAGCTGTGCTCACTGGCCTCTAGTTTGCAATCTCCACTTTCTTCTTTTTTGAAATTTGTAACTAAATTCTCTGGTCCTGTAGTATTTCTCCCATTCTCCATGAGCTTTCAAAGATAACTGGCAGCAGCTCAGTAATCACATCTCCCCGATCTTTCAGTACCCTGGGATTCATTTCTTCTGGGCCTAGAGACTAGAACTATACTAGGGCAAGTAGAGACTCCCTGCTTACCTTGAACTATACGTAGCTCCCTATTATCTATGTTTTCTTACATCCTTTACTGTCCAAAGATCTTTCTCCTTAGCAGAGGAAACAGAAGTTGAATGAGAGAGACATAGCTCCACCTTCTCTTTGTCCATTATTATCATCCTATCCCCTGCCCTCCAGGTACCTGTCCTCAGTCCTTCTTCAGTCCTTTCTCCCGATATGCCTAAAAACAGGCCTTTACATTACCCCTAACTTTCCTCACAAGACTTAGCCCACACTGAGTTTTAGCTTTATGGACCTTATTTTTACAGGCCTATGCTATGCTTTTTAAATTCTGTTATCTATCCTTCTCCCCCACTCCTGTCTTCTGTTCACAGCTTTTAAAAATCAAAGTTGGTTCCTGAGCTCCCTAGGCATCCACATCAGGGTCTTTACATAATTCCTCTTTTTTCTTTCCACTGGGCATTTTTGCTGGCTGACTCCACACCTGGAATTTCTCCCTCCTCATCTCCTTCCTTTAAATCACAGCTAAAATCTCATCATCTGCAAGACTTTTCTGATCTCCCCTAATGTTCTAGTGCCTTCCCTCTCTTGATTAACTCCAATTTTATCCTGTAACTAGTCCATCTTTTGCCTCATTTCTTTTATTTTAATTTTTTTACATTTTTATTAAAAGTTTTGAGTTCCAAATTCTATCCTTCCCTCTGTCCCTCCCTTCTTCCCTCCCTGAGATGATAAGTAATATATAGGTGACATATGGGCAATTATGTAAAACATTCCCATATTAGTCATTTTGCCTCATTTCTTACCTAGCCTTTAACTGCTAATGGGCATTGCCTCAGACAAACTAAAACCTGGGAAGGACCTTAACTTAAAGAGATGAAGGTCTCCCAGTGCATCCAGGGTCCTCTCCAGTTGTCCTGATCTTTATTTTGCCACTGGACCTAGATGGCTCCAAAGGAGAGAGTGAGGCTGGTGACTTTGCACAGCTCTGCTTCACTTAAATCCAATTCACTTGCAAGTCATGACATCACCTTGCTGATATCATGGTCCTTTTTGAGAATGAAGGACAAACAACAATCTTGTTTGCACATAATTATTTGCATCTAGTTCCCCCATCAGACTGTGAGCCGCTTGAGAACAAAGACTGTCTTTTGCCTTTCGTAATGTCCCCAGTGTTAAGCACATGCCTGGTATATAATAGGTGCTTAATAAATGCTTTTTGACTTGAATTTGAATCTATTCTCACAAAGACTAGGATACAGTCAGACTATGATCAACTTTCATGTCCTCCTCTATCACAAATTTCACCCAGGGTTACCATTGTTTCTGTTCCAATAAGGCAACAAGCAAGATAAGGCAAAAAGTATTTATTGAGCACCAGCTGTGTGCCTGGTAGTATGCTAATAACTGGGATAGCAATGCACACAAAAGGAAAGTCTTTGGCTTCAAACAACTTAAATCTGAATGTGGGACAGAACAGTTTCTCCTTGTTAATAAGGGTTAGATCCAGAATAGCAATTGCTTTCATTGATTCCTCCACTTTCTGAACAGTGAAAGGATCATTAATGCAAATCAGAATATCATTAGCTACTCCACTTCGGGCTGATGAAGTCCTATCCAGCAGATGCCCAGGTAATCTACAGTATGCACTGACAATATAGCTTCTGTTTCTTCTTCTGTCTGGGGAGTCCTAAGGAACACTTCTCACACTTGGTTCTTTCCTGCTCAAAACCTTCCTTTCTTTTGCTCTTATGTTCTCTTCTGTTATTCCCATGAAGGATACTCAACAAAGGTTGAAAGCTGGCATATAGAACTTCCCCCACCCCAAACTTCTATGAGTTATACCAAAATAACTGTAACTTACATTTATAATGTTTTGTGATTTTGAAGAGTTTCCCCTTCATTCACTTGATGAGTGCTAGGCACTGTCGTAGGTGCTGGGAATACAAAGATAAAAACAAAACATTCTTTGCCTTCAAAGAACTTATATTCTAATTAATGAAACAACAGGGACAGAGAAAAGTAAACATAGATGATATACAAATAGAGACAATATAGTTTTATGGGGTAGGAAGAGGGTACTAGCCATCAGAGGGATTGGGATAGGCCTTCTGTCCAAAGTGGGTTGTGAGCTTTGATTAAGGGCAGCTTGGTGGTCTAATGGATAGAGCAATGACAGGCTGGAGTCAGGAAGACCTGAATTCAAATCCAGCCTTAGGTGCTAGCGGTGTGACCCTGGACCAGTCACTTAACTTTGCCTCTGTTTCATCTGTAAAGTGAGGTGGAGAAGGAAATGGCAAATCACTCTTGCCAAGAAAACCCGAAATGGAGTCATAAAGAGTTGGGAACAACTGAAAAATGACTGAACAATAGCTTGCTATTGCTTTCTCTTTTTAGCTTTTAAAACCCTTTACAACTTGATACCAATCTGTCTTTCCAGCCTTATAGTACATTCCTTCTCCTCTAATACTCTTTGAGCAAGTAAAATTGGTCTCTTTGTGTCTCACACAGGAAACTCCATCTCCTATTTCTGTGCCTTTTTGTAGAAGACCAGTCCCCAGTGCCTGGAATTCCCTACCTCCTCACCTTGGCCTCCTGAAATTTTTCTTTCTCCAAGACACAGCTCAATCACCTCCTTATAAATGAAACTTTTCCTGACTCCCTGAAATCCACTGCCCAAAGCTCCACCCCCTCAAACTTTCTTGTATTTATGTTTTTCCCCGAATTCCATATATGCCATTAGAATGTCAGGTCCTTTGGTCTCATTCCTTATTAGTGTCTCCATCATCCAGTGAAGTTCCAGGCATATAGACACTTATTAAATACTTGTTTATTGATTGATTAAATTCCATTTCATTCAATTCAGTGAACACGTATTAAGTGCCAACTATATGTCAGGCACTGGACTAGGAGTTAGGGATAGAGAGACAAAAATGAAGCAGTTACTGACCTCAGTGGACTTACATTCTACCAGATTCCTAATATTCTTTATGACTAATTAAATAAATATTTATTAATAACCCACTCTGTTTCAGGCACTTTGGTAAGTAAAGGGGATAAAAAAGAGGCAAAAGACAGTCACTACCCTTGAAGAGGTTATAGTCTAAAGAGGGAAACAGCATGCAACCAAATATAAAAAAAGTAAGCTATATACTAGATAAATAAGAAATAATAGAAGGAAGGCACTAGAATTAAGAGGAGTGGGGGCAGGCTTCCTATAGAAGGTGAGATTTTATTTCATTCATTCATTCATTTATTTATTTTTGCAGGGCAATTGGGGTTAAGTGACTTGCCCAAGGTCACACAGCTAGTAAGTGTTAAGTGTCTGAGGCTGGATTTGAACTGAGGTCCTCCTGATTCCAGGGCTGGTACTCTATTCCCTGTGACAACTAGCTGTCCCTAGAAGGTGAGATTTTAGCTGAAACTTTTGTAGGAAGCCAAGGAAACTGATTCCTTTAAAAGCTTCTTGGGGCAATAAAAGCTCATACCTATCATACTCCAGAATTCAGAAGTTAAGCACAGTCCTTTTATATACATTATTATCAATCTGTATAATCTCTTGATCATGATTCTTGATGTCTGAAGTCCAAGAGATCTGGACTTTGGCACAAAATCAAGACGTTGTTGAGTGCATTCCCGAGGCTCCTGATGACCGTCATTCCATATATTGACAAGCTGAGGCTTAGCATAGTTGGAAAAAGAACTGATTCTTGGAAGATAGGACAGCTAGCTCATAAGGGCAGCTGGTTATGAAAAGAAGACAGAGATGAGATCAGATTCTGAAAACCAGCCATAATGGCAGATCTTTGTTGTGAGCCAGGTTTGACAGCTAGTCGGTGATGAGAAAAGCCATTAAAACTGCTCAGGCTTGAGGATACCTTGAAATGTTCAAGTCTTGGGCAGCTAGGTGGTGCAGTGAATAGAGCACCAGTCCTGGAGTCAGGAGGACCTGAGTTCAAATCCAGCCTTAGACACCCAACACAAAAACTAGCCGTGTGACCTTGGGCAAGTCACTTAACCCTAATTGCCCTGCCTTCCCCCCTCCAAAAAAAGCAAAAAAATAAAGTGAACTGGAGAATGAAATGGCAAACCACTCTAGTATCTTTGCCAAGAAAACCCCAAATGGGGTCATGGAGAGTCAGACACAACTGAAATGATTCAATAACAACAACAGATGGAGGAACTGAGGCAGACAGGAGTTTAAATGACTTGCCCAGGGTCACATAAGTGTTTGGTATCTGAAGCTGAATCTGAAGTCAGCTCTGACTTGAGGCCCAGTGCTCCATCCACTGCCCCAGATGTGTAAAAGGTTTTATTTGGGGACTATATGAGAAGTTCTGGATTCATCTGGACTTCTGTATTTTGGGCTGCATGCTATACTTTCCTAGAGAGAATAAAAATAACGTATCTGGAATCTGTCTGCGTCAGAAGCTCCCTATCAGCAATCACCCTTCTTACTGCTCTTACTTCCAGCTCTGACTAGGTGTTTCCACTTATCTCCACCAGGGATTAGCTGCTCCAGTCCATGTGAGAGACAGGGGGGTAAAGTGAAAATGACCCAGAATTTGGAGTTAGGGAATCTGGTGTAAGTCCCAGGTCTGCCACTTACTCCTTGTGTCACCTTGGGTAAGTCACTTAACTTCTTGGAGTCTTAGTCTATAAAAACGTGTTAATAGCTACATTCCTTTTTCTTCTCTTCACATGTTCAACCAGTTGCAAAGTCTTGTTGATTCTGTCTCCCCAACATCTCTCAAATGAGTCTGCTTTTGGGGCGGCCAGGTGGCACAGTGAGTAGAGCGCCGGCCCTGGAGTCAGGAGGACCCGAGTTCGGATCCGGCCTCAGATACTTAACACACAAACAAAAACCTAGCTGTGTGACCTTGGGCAAGTTACTTAACCCCAATTGTCCTCCAAAAAGCAAAAAAAAAAAAAAAAAATGAGCCTGCTTCTCTCTACTCACATGGCCACTTTCTATTTCAGGCCCCTTTTATCACTTCTTGCTTGAATTACTGTAAGAACCTCAATATAGTTGCCAAAGTGATATTCTTTTTTTTTTAATTTTGCTTTTTTTGGGGGAAGACAGGGCAATTGCGGTTAAGCGACTTGCCCAAGGTCACACAGCTAGTAAGTGTTAAGTGTCTGAGGTTGGATTTGAACTCAGGTCCTCTTGACTCCAGCGCCGGTGCTCTATTCACTGCACCACCAAGCCACCCCCCAAATTGATATTCTTAAAGCACAGGTCTGACAATATAACTCCCCTATTCCATAAAATCCAGTGACTGTAGATTGTCTCTAGGATGAAATGCAAACTTGTCTGTTTGGCATCTCAAGTCTTTTGGAAGGAAAGAAGGAAGAAAGAAAGAAAGTGGGAAGAGAAGGAGAAAGGGAGGAAAAAGGAAGGAAGGAGGAAAGAAGGAAAAAGGAAGGAGGGAAATAAGGGAAGGAAAAGGAAGAAAAGAAAAAGAAAGGAAGACAAGAAAGAAGGCACGAAAGAGGAAAGAAGGGAGGTAGAAAGGAAGACAAGAAAGAAGAAAGGATGGAAGGAAGGAAACAAGAGAAAGAGGGGGAAGAAAAGAAGAGAAAAAGGGAGAAAGAAAAAACAGTATTTATTAAATGCTTAGTGTGTGCATGATACATTACTAAGTTCTGGGGATACAAATACAAGCAAAAAGAATGATATTCTCTCCCTTCAAGGAGCTTACATTCTGATGGGGAAAGAAAACACAGAAAAGGGAGGTGTGGAAAGATGAAGGAATCAAGAGTGAGGGCGTGGTTTTGAAGTCCAGGAATCAGAAAGAGAACCTGGAGGCTCCAAACTACATTTCCAACCTTATTATACATTACTTCGCTTATATACCATTCTGTCCAGCCACTGGCCTTCTTACTGTTCCCATCACAAAGCAGTCCATCTTTCCTCTCTGTGTCTTTGGTACAGTCTGTTTCCCATGCTTGGAATGAACTCTCTCCTCATTCCTCATTCTAGGAATCCCTAGTTTCCTCTAAAATTCAGCCCAAATGCTATCTCCCACATAAGGCTTTCCTTAATTCTATAAGATACTAGTAGTGCCTCCCCACAACTCTATCTTGTATATATTTTGTGTGGTTCTTCCTAAGCAGCTACTTACCTCAATTCATGATTGCATGTTGGGTTCTCTGAGGGAACAACTACCATAGGTCTGAGATGCTCAGTCCTTTTAGTAGCAACCACACTAGCACACAGGTTGGGCCACTAGCACAGGTTCTTTGATCTGCTTTTCTAAAGGAAAGCAACTTTTAAGGGGTCAATAATCTTCTTTTAATTACATTCACTACTTCTGGGGAAAGGTCAGCACCCTGAACATGGAGAAAATACAAGCAGAGAAATTAGCACCAAGATCAACAGACAGGGCTCCAGCTGTCTGAACATAGCAATATTGCTATACATTTAACATACATCACTGGACTGAGGAAACATAGACATCTAAGCAGTTGGAGTGGGGAGGCTCTGAACATAGGACTACTCAAGAGTCTTGATCAGGAAATCAAAAGATCCTTCTCATAAGCAAACCCTCAAAGCAAAATACTAACCTCCCAGAATATGTAACAAAGATGTGGCATCTGATTGCCCGAGTGCCAAGGAGTTTGAAAATACTTATGCCTCATGTAACGCCAAGCACAAGCAACTTCCAGGTTCGGTTTGTGAGCATAGCAAATTCCATTTATTCAATGACAGATTAAGGCAAAACATTCACAGAAAATCAAAATCAAAATCCAGGGTAACTTAGTAATTTAGTAGGTTCTTAATTCAATCACAAAGTAATAGCGTCCAAGTACTCCACCCCTGGGCAGTACATTCATTTAGTCAATCACAAAGTCTTCTCTCTATTCAACTGGAGATTAGTTTCCAATAATAAATGAAGTACATTCATTTGGTCAGTCACAAAGTATAAAAGTCAAAAGTTTTCCACCTCTGGATCACAACTGAATTACAATACCATCCATCACCACCAAATGCCTTTTTAAAGGTACAGTGGAGAGTACAAAGGCCTTCTACCCCTAAGCCACAACCAGGTTACAACATCATCACAGCATTCAATACCCAAGGACCTCGTCTTTTCTTCATCTTGACTCAAGTTCTCAGAAATCTCTGTTCCTGGGAAGGCAAAGCTTAACAAAGCCACAATATATTGCCAGTGTCTTCACCAATTCACTCTCTGCCTGCAGAACAGTCTTAGGACCCCTGAACACATCAGCAAGACCCTCCTTCAGCATTTCTGTAAACATATAACAAGAAAATCCTCCTTCAGGACTTCTGAACCAACAGCAAGATTCCAGGACCTCTGCAACAACAGCACTATCCTTTACCAGCAGATGAATCGGGCAAAATAACATCAAAACAGAACAAATACCAGCATCACAGTCATGCTTCTTCCCAGTTCAGTCCTCAGTTCTCATTTCTCTCTCTCCAGAAGTAACAGCCTCCAGATACTGGCTCCCAGAAGCTCTTCTGGCCTCTCTCTGCTTGGGCCTTCCCTCTGCTTGGGCCTCTCTCTAAATCCATGACATCAGCTCCTCCCAATTCAGCCCCCTCTCTTCACGTCTATCACACAAAGTGGGATTCACAAGCTCTGGATTTTAACACTTAACCAGAAAACCAAGCCAATACGAGGGGATCTTTAAATTCCATTACTATTACACCTCAGAGCTTAATTGGAAACTCCTCATAGCCCAGAGCCTGATTAGTTCTGGGCCAGGGCTCTATATGCCTATTAATGGGCAGGAAAGATCTTCATATTCCCTTAACATTACAGCCCTCACTCAGGGCAGCTAGGTAGCACAGTGAATAGAGCACTGGCCCTGAAGTCAGGAGGACCTGAGTTCAAATCCAAGCTCAGACACTTGACACTTAACTAGCTGTGTGACCTTGGGCAAGTCACTTGACCCCAATTGCCTTGCCTTCCCCCATACCCCCAAAAAACAACAAGTCCTCACTCTAGAAATTATAGCTCATGAGACCCCACTGATGTGTTCCTCTTTTAATAGACAATCCATAGTGAAGGCATTTACTAAAATGACATAGTAACAAACATAACATTTCTGGGGCACACTGCCACATAAACATGTAGCATCAGCAAAAAGAATGTATGCATTGAAAGACCAAAGATAGAGAGCATTCAGCCAGGGTGCACATAAGGAGGGACAACTTATGTCTCTAATGTTGCTAGGTTGTCATTGAATTCCTAGCGTTTCCATATGCAAGTGCTGTCAGTGATGTCTGAAAAGGGCAAAGTTTGAAAGAAACCATTACTTATACCCTTATATACTTATATGTACACATATTGTTTCCTCAGGTAGAATGTAAGCTCCTTGAAGGCTGGGACTTTCATTTTTGTCTTGTATTCCTAGCATGGTTCTTGGCTCATATACGATATTTAATAAATGCTTATTGACCAATTTATTGTCCTTCCCTCTAGTCTCTTCCTGGATAATGTCTTCCTGGCTCTTTTAGCCTTTCTCTTACCTCTAATATTTACCTAATTCTTTTATCTACTTTCTAGTCATCTCCAAGCCAGGTTGTCTGCCATTCAGCTTTCTTCTCCTCCCACTGGAACATCCGAGGGACCCTAGCCTCTGACTGGTAAAATTTCACGTGCCCTTCCTTTACCCTAGCTCCACCATGCTACTTCCTGTCCATTACCAAGACATTCCATCAGAGTCAAGTACTCCCTTCAGGTCCTAGCAGTCAAGAAAGAGTATTCTGATTTGTAAAGTTATGGGGATGGTAAGTGGAGCTATAGAATGACAGATTGGTATGCCCTTTCCAGTAGTAATAACCATGTTGATTTGAGTATGATTCTGGAACTGAAAAGCAGGATGGGAGAGATAGAGGGCATATTAGTGGTGGCAAGGAATTGAGGAGAAAAAAATGATGCCTAGCCCTTATAAAGTGTTGCAAAGATTGCAAAGTACTTTACATATGTTATCTTATTTGATTCCTTCCCAGAAGATGACTGGGGAATAACATGAAGCACAACTGTGTCCAGCCTAGATGAAGGGGGCTGTATGAGGTGCTTACCAATCAGGACCACGGGGCCCTGGAGTTCTAGAGGAGAAGGATTAAGACCTCCAACGTGTGTTATAGCCATGTAAGGTATATGTAAGGTGGCTGGTGAGAAGTTGGCCAGGAATTTTAATCCAGGTAGGTAGTCCTTTTTGGCACTAGTCCAATGAGGAAGAATACCCAAGAGAAGAAAACCAGTTAGGGGTCTTAAAAATCCAAGTCTTGTTACAGTTTGAAAAAATCCCTGACTATAATATCAAATAAATAATATGGAAGAATAAGCACAACAATGAACATAGGTACTTACAAATGTTTAGGCCTTGAGAGGTTTGCTCTGACAATTTTGAAAAAGTAGAGGGTAAGAATTTATTTATTCTTTGTGAGTAACAGCTAATAGCCCAAATAGTCCCAAATGGTTCTTCTCCACTTGGGCAGGGCTGGTAAATTTCAGCTCTGCAAATGGGCAAATTTCCCCAAGTACACTTCAATTAGTGTTAGAAAAAGTGGTCTTCTTGGTTTTAGGGTCACTTTAAAATTCATTCTTCTTTCCACATTTTGCCAGAAGATATGGTACTGCCTGACTTTAAGGTGGCAAGATTCCCTCTCTAAAACGTTGTTTATCCCAAGCATTTCTAAAGCAGGACTGCCCAGAAACTTCCTCTTGTACCTAATCTGGTCAGTACAATAGCTTGCCATCATCCCTCTGCTCAGGAGAGATGCGTCCAACATAAATAACCAAATTTCCTGTGTTTCAAAAGTCCCAGTAGCTGGAGTGCCTGTTCCCCCAGGCTTCCCTTTATTTGTCTAGTCTTACTTTGGTGGTGAGGGATATTGTCTCTTTCCCAAAAATGTAATGTTCTTTAAAAAATACATAATATTATCTACAGCCAAAATAACCAAGTATAGCCACACCCAACATTGATTCCATTCATCCATGAACAACCAGTCCATCAGGTTAACACAAAATATGGTGGGGAAGGCAAGGATATCACGTGGTGATTCCTTTTTTTCATAATGTCCTATGAAGGGAAGGAATGTGGTTTCTTTTTTTTTTTTTTAATGTTTTTATTTTTGGGAGGGGGGAAGGAAGGGCAATTGGGGTTAAGTGACTTGCCCAAGGTCACATGGCTAGTAAGTGTTAAGTGTCTGAGGCCAGATTTGCACTCAGGTCCTCCTCCTGACTCCAAGGCCGGTGGTCTATTCACTGTGCCACCTAGCTGCCCCTGGAATGCTGTTTCTGATCAGGGGAGTTTGGGGCAGCTGAGGTGGCACAGTAGGTAGAAAACCAACCCTAAAGTCAGGAGGACCTGAATTCAAATATGGCCTCAGACATGTACTAGCTATGTGATTCTAGGTAAGTTACTTACCTTCAACTGCCTCCAAAAAAAAAAAAAAAGAATTGTGAACTGATCCTAGGAGATTTGAAAGGTGATAGGAAGTGATAGGAAGATGAGTTAGAACCCATTACTCAGGTGAGCCATAAACCATGATAAGAGTAAAGTGTAGCAAGGATAGGGAGTTATTAAAGGTTAAGTATTTCTGTCTGAGCAATGTGACAACTTTCTATCAAAAAGAACCTTATTCTCTATTTCTAAGACCCTTCAAAACTAGCCCACTTTCTGAGTGGCTTTGTAATATCCTCAGAAAAATCTCCCTCATTTGGTTTATATCAAGTTTGAGATACCCTTTTGCAGGGGGTAGGACCTTATGTAAAGGTGGAATGAACAGCACCTCTGTGGTACAGCCTCCAGGAAGGCCCTCGATCCAGCTTACTGAACAGTGTTTGGCTCAGAGTATCACTTCCTGAGTGACTCATCTTCCTGAGTTCACATTTGGTCTCTGATACTTACTAGCTGTATGACCCTGGGCAAGTCACTTAGCCCTGTTTTCTTCAATTTCTTCATCTGTAAAATGTGCTGGAAAAATAAATGGCAAACCACTCCAGTATCTCTGCCAAGAGTTGGACATGACTGAAAATGACTCAACAAGATTCATTTCATAAATGTTTGTTGATGGATTGTTACATTGCCATATGGAGTTGTGTATTGGTTATTTTTGCTTAGCAATTTTTCTTGTTACAAGGGAGTTCTGAGAGTTGAGGAGGAGCTATAAACAGTGATGTTTAAAAAAGGCATCAATAAAACATTTTTAAAAGAAATTAATAAAATTAAATATAATTATGCAAAACACTGCAATAATTTAACATTATTCTCCACTTGAATCATTGTTTGAATTGGAATACTGTTGGAGTTGTGTAGTATTCATTCCATGTTTGTTCTATATATAATCAGGCCCTGGAGTCTAAAGCCTATCACAGCCTGGCAGTGGATAGAAGGGTGGGCCTAGAGTTGGGAAGACCTAAGTTCAAATCTAGCCTTTAGATGCTTTCTAGCTGTGTGACCCTGGGCAAGTCACTTAATAGCTACCTGCCTCAGTTTCCCCAACTGAAAAATGGGTATGGGTATGAGGGTATGAGGCACTTACCTCACAGGGTTTTTATGAGGACAATATTTGTAAAGCATTTGTAAAGCACAGTGTCTGGCACACAGTAGGCACTTATGCTTATTCTCTTCTCTCTACCCTTCCATGCTGCTCCTTGAACTTTTGTTCTTTTTGTTTCTTTATATGCTTGGAAATGGTGGCACAGTTGGTCCTAGAGTCTAATCCATAAAGTACACATCAATGGTTCTGAAGTCACTCTGCAGCCTCTTTTCCTCCTGTCTAAATATTACCCATTGCTTAAGCCTTTTCACCATTTTTGGTTTCTGAAAGGGGCTGAATATAATAGGAAGGTTACATCATGGTTTCTAATTGCTAAATATAGGGCTCCAGCCAAGAAAACTGGCTTGTGGTGAGCCTGATGCCTTAGCATGAACCAATCCCCAGTTCAAAGGAACTCTGCCCCCACACTCCATATGATTGAAAGCTCAAGAAGCATTCCAACCCTGTTGAGCACATCATTGTATACAGCCTATGTCCCTTTCATGGTAAGTTGATCAACCTCTCAAAATGAGCAGGCTATTTCTGTCAGCAGACAGTGGTGCTTCTGAGATAACTACCTGGCATAGACTCTGTCCTTCTTGGCCCCTGTCGGTCATAGATTTCTCATGCCTCACATTCTGTGTCCAAAACAGTCACCAGTCACGATCCAAAGACCCTGGGGCTAATTTCAGGACTGGGGCTCCTTCAAGATCTCTAATATCTTCCCTAAGTCCTCAGGGTATTTTAAGTACCTGTAGTTCTAAGCAGCAAGTGTCGAAGGCACAACATGCTTTGAGACGTTCAGTTTTCATGCTGCTGGAATTCCATTGGCAATCACTGACATTCCTTGTTCTGAGAACAAATCTCACTCAAAGCCTCCCTGAACCATGCAATGCACGGGTATAACTTCATACTCAGTTTTCAGTGGCACTATTATCTACAGCCATGTGGGAAAACCTAGAAGTTGTAGCCTAAAACTTGGAGCAAAACTAGCCAAGGTGAACTCCTACCCGAGGTCAGGCATAGATGAAATTGTGAAGTTGGGCAAAGTGTATCTTCAACACCTCTTCTTCAGAACCAGCATAGCTGGGGGCCATAGAGGTTTATTCACAGGAAGGAGATACGCAGCTAAGATGTTAATTTGTGGATCCAAATTACTTCCTAGCACCATTATTATATATGTTGATACTGCTAGCATCTGAGATTATGCTGATGATAGGGGTGCTCCCTCCAACAACTCAGATTGAGACCACTATACAACTAAGTATACCAGCAAATAAACATTGGTTAAACATCTGATATGTGCTAATAACTATAATATTAGCTAACATTTATATGATGCTTACTATGTTCCAGGTACTGCACTAAGGACTTTATAATCTCATTTAATCTTCAAAATAATCCTAGGAAGTAGGAGGTATATTATTATCATCCCCATTTTATGGATGAGGAATTGGAGTCAAAGAGAAGTTAAGTGACTTGCCTAAAGTCACATAACTAGGAAGTGTCTGAGGCTAGATTTTAGCTCAAGTCTTCCTGACTCCGGGCCAGGTGCTCTGTCCAGTGTGTGACCTAGCTGCCCAATGAAATGAATAAATGAAAAAATTATTTAGCCCTTACAATGTGCCAAGCACTGTGGATACAGATAGAAAAGTAGGGCAGTCCCTGTTTCAAGGAAATCTCATTCTATTTGGGGAAGATAACACATATAGGAGGGTTTGCTACTGGGTGGTCAGTGAGTAATTGCAGAGTAGATGGTAAGGGCAGGGATCCTTATGGTGACAAGTTGGATGGCACCTGGGAGTCCTGGAGGGTGTAGTGGGAGGGCAGCTGTTAAGCCCCAGTGGTCTTCCATTTTTTTGTAAAGACTGTAGTAAAAATAAGTAGCCATGTCCTTAGGGCAAAAATAGAGGAGATGCAGAGCAAGTTGAGGACAAACTTGGTAGGGTGCATTCATCTGTGCTCTACCTGTCAGCTTCCAATTTTAACTATCTACATTTATTAAACAAGTGCTAAGCTCAATTGTTATTGTACCAAAAACCTCAAATGCACATCCCATCAGCATATCCTTCCTATATTTCAGCACCTTGGGGCAATGCTTCAGTCACTGGCTCTGCTCTCCGAACTTAGCCATACTGCTCCTCTCCGGAGAGGATGGTCCATCAGCAGGCCCACACTGGAAATCTTGCCAGCCTGGTAGAACCTGTCAGAGCTTGTGGTCCACTGACATAGCCTTCGATCACCTACCTTTGATAAGGTATCAGAACAGGTACTTAATAAATGCTCATTAAATTGAATTGAATTGTTGTTGTTGTTGTTTGTCCTTTGTTCTCAAAGAGGACCATGACTTCAGGAAGGTGATGCCATGACTTGCAGTGAATTGGATTTAAGTGAGAGAGAAATGTGCAAAATCACCAGACTTACTTTCTCTTCAGGAGCCATCTGAAAAGATTAGATAAATACTGTGTGTGTGTGTGTGTGTGTGTGTGTGTGTGTGTGTGTGTGTGTGTGTGTGTGTGTGTGTGTGTGTGTGTAGTGTCTGCTGCTCCACTTAGGGTTGCCCTGTTTTTATTCCTACATGGAAGATGCCAAAGGAACAGGGAAGGATCTATGGTTTATGTACCCTTGGGGGATTAATGCAAAAGGATTTAGCAAAAAAGTTCTTGCCCTCCCAAAAGAAAGTAGCATAGTGTAGTGGAGACAGTGCTGGCCTCAGGAGATCAGGAAGACCTGGCTTTAAATCTCCCTACTGCCACATTCTGGTTGAGTGACCCTGGACAATTCACTTAATGTATTTGTAGCCCAGGCAACTCTCTGAGACTATTAGATTGCAGAAAAGGTACTGATCTGTTTGAAAGAGGGAGTTTCATCAGTGGAAGTTCCCTATAACAATGAAATCACAAGTCCATTCCAAAAGGGGAGGGGAGAGAGGCACATTAGGTAGCCAAGCATTTACAACAAAGGGAGTGAATGGCATTATAGCAAGAATATTAAGATAGGCTCAAATGAGAATACTATTTAGGAAGCCAGCTTGAGATGGAGCAGTAGGATTGCAGTAGGGTTTGTGGGTAATGCAGACTGACAAGGGTAGCGTATGGTGATGTCAGACACAATTCAGAACCACCAGGCACAAAGAACCTTCTGCTGGCAATTGACTAGGAAACAACTGTTCTATCTACAGGAGTCAGAGTAGGGATTGCCAGTTGTCATTTGAGGAGACTCTTCCTCTCCCATCTTTGTGACCTTGGTATTGGAGAGATGCTTGATAACTCTTCTGCAAACAGCCTTTGAACACATCTGTTCCCTTGGCAAAGTTGAAATCGAGAATTCAGAGCTTAATGGAAATGGCTAAAACAGCTGTGAGGCTGGGAGTACAGTCTTCATTAAAAGCAGCAGGTTGTCAATTATTCAGGAATTTTTAATATTGTGAGGTTATCTTCAATTCTATTTGGTAAATATATCCTAACCCAGGGGTGGGGAACCTGCAGCCTCAAGGCCACATGTGACCCCCCCTAGGTCCTCAAGTGCAGCCCTTTTACTTTCAGTCAGGGCCACTTATGGCCAAAGATTCCTCACCCCTGAGCTAAGCTATAAGGAGAATATGTATTCTTTTGGACTCCATGAAGTCGGTAAAAGCATAAAAATTTCCATAAGGATAGGGGAATGAGCCAAATAGTATGTGATAACCTGTATATTTTAAACTCTAAATTAAAGATGAGATAGAACTTGGACAGTCACTAAAAGGAGGGTTAGAAAAGGAAGAACCCACTAATCTGTTCATCCATTGTGCAGAAATTTGGGCAGGCACTCAACCTTTGTACATGTGTATGAAGGGAAGAGGGAGTAGTTTGAACCCAGGGTGATACCTGAGCTGCTATGCCTGCCTGCCCACTTCCCTCTCCACCTTATTTATGTAAGATGGATGCTTTTATAAAGATAAGAAATGTCTGTGTTATCATATATATCATTGTAAGTAGACACATATCCATATATGTAAAGCACCATTTTGGTGATATATATGTGTGCATAAACATGTGTGAAACTATTATCTTGAGACATTCTATTTCAAGCTATTTCAGAGAGATGTATTATGCATGTTAACATGCCAAGACTAAGGACTATTTTCATCAAGTACCAGCATCACTGATGATAGAAACCAAAAATATCCTAAAATTCACCCAGAGGGAGTTCAAGAGAAGTACAGTTATCCCTGCCTTTGACTTTCCCCATCATGATTTCCCTATATTACAAGTCAGCATAAGAAATTAAATGGGGATTTTTTAGGAGTTTTATGGAAACTACAGACAACGAAGACCAACAGATGACATAGGAAAAGTTTAGAAACTCAGAAATGCAAAAATATGTGCATAATATTGTGTAATATCAGTATATTTTATCTTTTTATACAGTAAGAATTCAGACCTTCTCTGGTACGAAGGGAAGGCCAAAAAATTTTACACAGATTTTCCAGATTGTTGTACCACACCCCTAAGACTTCAGTGTGGAAGAAATAATTGTACAGTATTAGAGAGTGAAAAAGGTATCATCACTAATGTACTTCCTCTAGTTTGCCTCTGCATGGACTAATTTCAGAAATCCATTGGTAGATTTAAAGTGTCAAAAATAACATATGCTAGTTTTTCTTTGTCTACTCAACAAACATTTACTTATTCTTTATTATCTGTGACTTTCATAGAGACTTGAAATTTTTATTTTTATTTTCAGCAGATCTGGTTCATTTTCACTGAGCAAACAGATGATTTTTACTTTGGTTAATGGAGCAGAAATTAGCATACGTTTCTTTTATCAGTGGCGCTGGTGCTGGGTGAAAACAGTGTTGTCAGCACATATGCAGACATTAATATGACTTAACTTTTGCTAGAGGAAGCTGAGGAGAAATGACAGAATACCTTTCTTTGCTTTTTTCATTGCTTTTCCTCCTCTGCTTCCCCTTTCTTTCTGTTCCAAAGTCCCTTTACTTCTGCCCCTAGGACCATACCTGGTTCTGGAGCCAATTCATAAGGAATTGTTAAGATCAAACGTCTTAGCTCATCTCATTTACACATTCTCCTACCATTCCTTTCTCTGAACTTACTTCTTCTCTGACCCAGACATACACTCACTGTCCTTACTAAGCTTTGTTTCTATTTGGTGCATCTGTTACTTCACTAGCATTTTGCTCTTCACCTCACTGCCTACCAAAATTTCTCTCACCCAATGAAGTATAATAAAAAGAGCTCTAGATTTTGACTTACAGGTTTGAGTCTTAGGGGCAATATAGCCCTGGGTCAATTGCCCACTTTTCTAGGTCTCCATTTCTTTTTTTTTTCTTTAGTTTACATCATTCATTTCCACAAGATTTTGAATTACAAGTTTTCTCCCCATTTTCCCCTACTCACCACCCCAAAACAGTGGTCCCATTGAATATCCCCTACCCCAATCTGCTCTCTCCAATATCTTCCCCCATCCCCCCTCTGACTTTCCAGTAGGGCATGGTGGATCTCTATGCCCCAGTGCCTGTATATATTATTTCCCAGTTACACGTAAAATAATAATAATAATAACATACATACATTTTAAACATTTGATTTTAAACCTTTGAATTCCAGATTCTTTCCCTACCCCTCCCTTGTCACCCACCCTTACTGGGAAGATAAGCAATTCAATATAGGTCATTCATGTGTAGCTATGCAAAACATTTCCATGGTGGATATATTGTAAAAGACTGACTATAGGGATGGCTAGGTGGGGCAGTGAGTAGAGCGTTGGCCCTGGAGTCGGAAGGACCTGAGTTCGGATCCAGCCTCAGACACTTAACGCACACACAAATAAAAACCTAGCTGTGTGACTTTGGGCCAGTTACTTAACCCCAATTGCCCTCCAAAAAGCAAAAAAAAAGACTGACTATATTTCCTTCCATCCTATCCCACCCACCCCCCCCACTAGTTCTATTCCCTACTTTTATCCTGTCCCTTTTCAATAGTGTGTACTTCTAACTTCCCTCCCTTCCTTCATCCCCCCTCTTACCCCCTTCCCCCCTACTCTCCTGTAGGGTAAGATACCCTATTTAGTGTGTATGTCATTTCCTCCCTAAACCCAATTCAGTGAGAATAAGGTTGACTCATTCCCTTTTGCCTTCCTGTTCTTCCCCTTCATTGTAACAGTTTTCCCTTGCCTCTTCTATATGAGATAATTTGCCCCATTCTCTCTCTCTCCATCTTCTCTCATTATATTCCTCTCACCTCTCAATGTCACCTTTTAAGTATCATCCCTTCCTATTCAATTGATCCTGTGCCCTCTCTATCCATGTATGCTGGTACACACACACACAAACATATATACACATTCACATATATATTCATATACCCATATACCCTCTTATGTAAACATATATCTATCTATCTATCTATCTATGTATACATATATATGTATACACACACAGAGATATATATGTATATATACACATTTATATTCCCTTCAACTATTCTCATATTGAGAAAAGCTGCATAAGTTACAATTATCATTTTTCCATGTAGGAATGTAAATAGTTCAACTTTGATAAGTTCCTTATGATTTCTTTTCCCTGTTTACCTTCTCATGCTTCTTCTTGCTTCTTGTACCTGAATGTCACATTTTCTATTCAACTCTGGTTTTTTCCTCAAGAAATGCTTGAAAATCCTCTATTCTACTGAATGACAATATTTTCCCCTGAAACATGATACTCAGTTTTGCTGGGTAGGTGATTCTTGGTTTTAATCCCAGCTCCTTTGACCTCCAGAATATCATATTCCAAGCCCTTCTATCCCTCAGTGTAGTAGCTGCCAGATCCTGTGTTCCTGATTGTGTTTCCACAGTATTCAAATTATTTCTTCCTGGCTGCTTGTAATATTTTCTCCTTGATCTGGGAACTCCAGGACCTGGCTATAATATTTCTAGGAGTTTTCTTATGGGGATCTTTTTTCAGGAGGTGATCAGTGGACTCTTTTAACCTCTATTTTGCCCTCTGGTTCTAAAACATCAGGGAAATTTTCCTTGAGAATTTCTTGAAGGATGATTTCTAGGTTCTTTTTTTTTTTTTTTTCATCATGGCTTTCAGGTAGTCCAATAATTTTTAAATTATCTCTCCTGGATCTATTTTCCAGGTCAGTGGTTTCCCAATGAGATATTTCACATTGTCTTCTATTTTTTTCATTTGTTTGGATCTGTTTAATAGTATCTTGATTTCTCATAAAGTCACTAGCTTCCATTCATTCTAATCTAATTTTGAAGGTTCAGTGAGCTTTTGAGATTCTTTTTCCATCTGGCAAATTCAGCTTTTTAAGGCATTCTTCTCCTCATTTCCTTTTTGAGCCTCTTTTGCCATCTGAGTTAGTCTATTTTTTTAAGATGTTATTTTCTTCAGTCAGTCTCACTTCTATGATCTCTTTGGGATACAACCCTAGAAGTGGTATTGCTGGGTCAAAGGGTATGAAATTATTTATAGCCCTTTGGACATAATTCCAGATTGCTCTCCAGAATGTTTGAATCAGTTCACAACTCCAGCAGCAATGCATTAGTGTTCCAATTTTTCCACATCCTATCTAGCATTTGTCATTTTCCTGTTTTGTCATCTTAGGCAATCTGACCAGTAAGATGTAGTACCTCAGAGTTGTTTGGATTTGCATCTCTCTAATCAATAGTGATTTAGAGCATTTTTTCATGTGCTTATAGCTATATTTAATTTTTTCCTCTGAAAACTGCCTATTCATATCCTTTCACCATTTATCAATTGGGGAATGACTTGTATTCTTATAGATTTGACCCAATTCTCTGTATACTTTAGAAATGAGGCTTTTATCAGAGACATTGGTTGTAAAAATTCTTTCCCAATTTTCCACTTCCCTCTTAATCTTGGCTACATTGGCTTTGTTTGTACAGAAGCTTTTCAATTTCACGTAATAAAAATTATCCATTTTGCATTTTATAATGCTCTCTAATTCTTGTTTGGCCATAAAGTCTTCCCCTCTCCATAGATCTGACAGGTAAACTATCCCTTATTCTCCCAGATTTCTTACAGTATCAGCCTTTATACCTAGAGCATGCATCCAGTTAGACTTGATTTTGGTATACGGTGTTAGATAATGGTCTATGCCCAGTTTCTGCCATACTATATCCCAGTTTTCCCAGCAGTTTTTGTCAAATAGTGAGTTCTTATCCGAAAAACTGGGGTGGGTTTATCAATCAGTAGATTACCATAGTCACTGGCTGCTGAGTCTCATGTACTCAATCTATTCCACTGATCCACTGCTCTATTCCTCAGCTAGTACCAAGTAGTTTTGATGATGGCTGCTTTACAATACAGATTAAAATCTGGTATGGCTAGGCCACCTTCCCTAGCATTTCTTTTCATTAATCCCCTTGATATTCTGGATATTTTGTTCTTCCAAATGAATTTGTTACTATTTTTCTAGTTCTATAAAGTAATTTTTTGGTAAATTGATTGGTATGGCACTAAATATGTAATTTAGTTTAGGTAAAATTGTCGTTTTTATCATATTAGCTCAACCCAGCCATGAGCAATTGATATTTTTCCAGTTAGTTAAATCCGACTTTATTTGTGTGAAAACTGTTTTGTAGTTGTGTTCATATAGGTCCTGGCTTTATTTTGGCAGGTAGATTCCCAAATATTTTATAATGTCTACAGTAACTTTAAATGGTATTTCTCTTTCTCTCTCTTGCTGTTGGATTTCATTAGAAATATATAGGAATACCAAGCATTTAGGTGGGCTTATTTTATATCCTGCAACTTTTACCAAATTTATTTATTGTCTCAAGTAGTTTTTGACTTGATTCTCTAGGATTCTCTAAGTATATCATCATATCATCTGCAAAGAGTGATAACTTGGTCTCTTCTTTACCTAATTTGATTCCTTTGATTTCTTTTTCTTCTCTAATTGCTACTGCTAACATTTCTAGTACCAGATTGAAAAAGTGGGGTGATAGTGGACACCCTTGTTTCACCCCTGATCTTATTGGAAATGCTTCTAGCTTATCCCCATTACATATAATAATTGCTGATGGCTTTAAATAGATGCTACCTATTATTTTAAGAAAGGCTCCATTTATTCCTATACTTGCTAGTGTTTTTATAGAAATGGATGTTGTACTTTGTCAAAAGCATTTTCTGCATCTATTAAGATAATCATGTGGTTTCTGCTAGTTTTATTGTTGATATGATCAATTATACTGATGTTTTTCCTAATATTAAACCATCCTTGCATCCCTAGAATGAATCCTATCTGATCAAAGTGTATTATTCTTGTGATAAGTTGCTGTAGTCTTTTTGCTAATATTTTATTTAAAATTTTTGCAATTATATTCATGAGGGAAATCAGTCTATAATTTTCTTTCTCTGTTTTATCTCTTCCTGATTTAGGTATCAGTACCATGTTTGTGTCATAAAAAGAATTTGGTAGTCCTCCTTCTTTACTAATTTTCCCAAATAGTTTGTAGAGTATTGGAATCAATTGTTCTTTACATTTTTTATAGAATTCACTAGTAAATCCATCTGACCCTGGAGATTTTTTACTAGGGAGTTCACTGATGGCTTGTTCAATTTATTTTTCTGAGATGGGGTTATTTAAGTAATTTACTTCCTTTTCAGTTAATCTGGGCAACCTATATTTTTGTAAATATTCATCCATTTCACTAAGATTGTCAAATTTATGTGCATACAATTTGGCAAAATTATTCCTAATTATTGTTTTAATTTCCTCTTCATTGGAGGTAGAGTCACCCTTTACATTTTTGATACTCATAATTTTGTTTTCTTCTTTTTTTTATCATATTGACTAAGGATCTATCAATTTTATTGGTTTTTTCATAAAACTAGCTCTTAGTTTTATTTATTAATTCAATAGTTTTCTTAATTTCAATTTTATTAATCTCTCCTTTAGTTTTCCTGATTTCTAATTTAGTATTTAATTGAGGATTTTCAATTTTTTCTTTTTCTAGCTTTTTCAATTGCATGCCCAATTCACTGACCTCCCTTTTCTCTAATTTATTCATGTATGCACTCAGGGATATAAAACTTCCCCTAAGCCTTTGCTGCATCCCACAAATTTTGGTATGTTGTCTCATTATTGTCATTCTCTTGAATGAAGTTACTGATTGTTTCTATAATTTATTGTTTGACCCACTCATTCTTTAGGATTAAATTGTTAGTTTCCAATTAGCTTTTAATCTATCTTTCCATGGCCTTTTATTGCATATGATTATTATTGCATCATGATCTGAGAATGATGCATTTAATATTTCTGCCTTTCTGCACTGAATTGTGAGGTTTTTATGCCCTAGTACATGGTCGATTTTTGTGTATATGCCATGTACCGCTGAGCAGAAGGTATATTCCTTTTTATCCCCATTCAGTTTTCTCCAGAGATCTATCATATCTAGTCTCTCTAAAATTCTACTGGCCTCCTTAACTTCTTTCTTGTTTATTTTGAGGTTAGATTTATTAAGTTCAGAGAGGGGGAGATTAAGGTCCCCCGCTAGTATAGTTTTCCTATCTATTTCTTCCTCTAATTCCCTTAACTTCTCCTCTAGGAATTTGGATGCTATACCTCTTGGTGCATATATGTTAAGTAATGATATTGCTTCATTCTCAGTGGTGCCTTTTAGCACGATATAGTTTCCTTCCTTATCTCTTTTAATTAGATCTATTTTTGCTTTTGCTTTATCTGAGGTAAGGATTGCTACCCCTGCTTTTTTTTACTTTAGCTGAGGCATGACATATCTTACTCCAGCCTTTTGCCTTTACCCTGTGTGTATTCTCCTGTTTCAGATGTGTTTCTTGTAAACAGCATATTGTAGGATTATGGTTTTTAATTCATTCTGCCGTCTGCCTCCGTTTTATGGGAGAGTACATCCCATTCACATTCACAATTATGATTATTATCTGTCTCTTTCCCTCCATCCTATTCCTTCCCTGTTTATGCTTTTATTTTTCTCCCCTTCTCTCTTCCCCTCCTTCAGAGTTTTTCTTTTGGCCATCACCTCCCTCAGGATTCCCTTCTTATCAGCCCTCCTCCCTTTTCCTCCCCTTCTCTCTTACTTTTTCCCTCCCTTCTAACCACACCCCCCTTCATAGCCCTTCCCTCCTCCTACTGCCTGTACGATATGATAGATATTTATCCTTAGCGATATTTATCCACTGGCACAGTGAGTAGAGTGTTGGCCCTGGAGTCAGAAGGACCTGAGTTTGGATCTGACCTCAGACACTTAAAGCACACACACAAAACCCTAGCCATGTGACCTTTGGCAAGTTACTTAACCCTAATTGCCCTCCAAAAAGCAAAAAAAAGAAAGAAAGAAAGAAAGAAAGAAAGAAAGGAAGGAAGGAAGGAAGGAAGGAAGGAAGGAAGGAAGGAAGGAAGGAAGGAAGGAAGGAAGAAAAATATGTGATTTTATACATTTACTACCTGCCTCATGGGTTTGTCATGAGAAAAGTGTTTAAGTCTTAAAGTACTATACTAAAATACCATGTCAATTCCCTGAGTAGGGATTCAACTCAATAATTAGACAAAGTTCTTTCATTTGAGCAGAGAACTCCGAGATGCATGTACCTGCATTGAAACATGTCTTAGCTACCAGGGATACTCAGAGTTTAAGTGATTTGCCCAGAATCACATACTCAGTAAGTGTCAAAGGCAGAACTTGAACCCAGGTCTCCCAGATTCCAAGGCTGCCATTTTATTCACCATACCATGATGCCTCTCCTCACTTAAATTATCAGTAGTTAAACAGATGTTTGTAGATGTCTAAATTACAGCAGCTTATTTCTGCCTTTTCCATCCCTTTACCGCTGTCAGTACAGGGGAAGTACACTAACCTGAAGACCATTTTTATCTATTTCATGGATTGCCAGGGCTGACTAACTAACTAACCCAGGGCTCTTAATATATATTCTTTTTTTTCAAATAATATTTTATTTTTCCTAATTGCTTGTAAAAACAATTCTTAACATTCATTTTTTAAAATTTTGAGTCCCTAATTCTCTTTCTCCCTACCCTCTCCCCTTCCTGAGATAGTAAGCCATTTAACATAGGTTATGCATGCTCAGTTATACAAAACATATTTCCATGTTACTCATGTTGCTAAAGAAAACAGAGGCCCAAAAAAACCCAAAACACCACAAAAAAATAATGAACATGAAAAACAGTATGCTTCAATTTGCATTCAAACTCCATCAGTTCTTTCTGTGGAGGTGGATAACATTGTTCATCATGAATCCTTTGGAATTGTCTTGGATTATTATATTGCTGAGAATAGCTAAGTCATTCACAGTTGATCTCCATACAGTATTGCTATTACTGTGTACAATGTTCTGGTTCTTCTCACTTCACTTTGTATCAGTTCGTGTTAAGTCTTCTCATGTTTTTTCTGAAATCACCCTGCTTGTCATTTCTTATAGCACAATAGTATTCCTCTTAATGGATATTCTTGATAGATTTTGGGGGGTGGGGGGGTGGTCCTTGAAGTTAGATGAGAAAAAAAATTATATCTTTATTTTCATTAGCTTCTAACTAAAACTTAGCATTTTCTTTAATTATTTAAAAAATTCTGAAAAGCTTCATCAGGCTGCCAAAAAGGGTACATGACATAAAAAAAAGGAAAAGAAATCCTGGACTAACCCTTTCCTGGAGTTCAATTTTCTTATCTTTAAAATGAGAATGAGATCTTTCTCTAAGATCTCAAGTACAGTGCTGCTTCTGATGATGAGTCTCTTGGTACTTAGCTGTTATTCTTCCTTTGTTTTGGAAGATGACTAGTGACATCAGGAGGGTGATGTCTTGACTTGCAAGTGAATTGGATTTGAATGGGGCAGAGTTGTGCAAAGTCCTTCATGCTCATCCCAGTCCAGTGGCAAGACACATGTCAGCATACCTGGCAATTGCCCCACTGGTACTTAGCTAGACTGGTCTCAAAAGAATAGAAAGTCTGCCCCATGATATTCTGGAAGATTTCCCCCAACAAGTAGGAGACAGCTAGTACTTTGAGAACTGAGGGTCCCCTTCATGCCCCACTAAGGAATCAGAGAAGGATTTTTGAGTTATTGTTACCCAAAGGAAAAGTAAAACTTGTATTTTACATTACATTTACTTCCTTGTTCCCTACTCTAACAAATTAAGGGAAACAGCTCAATAGCATGAATTTGGCTTATCTAGTACTTTACATACATTTTTCATTAATTAAAAAAAAAGCCCTCAAGTAACTTGTCAACACCATCATTAGTTTTCATTGATATTTGTCACCCACCTGTGACCTCTAGCCAGAAGTAAACAGTTCTGGGCATCACTCATCATTTATAAGCTGGAAAGCATCCAAAGGAGGGCAAGCTAAGATGGTGAAAAAGGCCATGAGTTCATGTCATCTGAGAACTGGTTAGAGAAACTGAGAATGTTTATCCTGGAAAAGGGAAGGCATATTAAGGGATGGCTAGTTGACCCAATGGATAGAGAGCACTGACCTTGAAGTCAGGAAAACCCGAGTTCAAATTCAATTTGTGTGACCCTGGAAAAGTCACTTAACCCCAGTTAAATAAATAAATAAATGAGAGACATATTAGCTTTCTCCAAGTACTTGAAAGGCTGTCGTGTGGAAGAGAAATTAGATTTGTTCTGTTGACCCTAGAGAGCAAAATGAGGAGTAGTAGGTGTGAGTGAGGGGAGAGAGAGGGAGAGAGAGAGAGCTTTCCCAAAGTGAGATGGAGCTATCTTGGGACATTCTCTGTGTTCTGAGGTCTTCATGCTAGATGACTACTTGTTTGGGGAGGTTGTGGTCAGTGTTGAATTGGACTAGAACCCAGGGTTTCTGGGGTCTGAAGATAGAATTGAGGGATTCTGTGAATTTGGATGGGGGAAAAATTATATTATAAAATATGTTTCCTTTGTCTTCTCATGTATTTTATTTTATGCATATTGAAATGTTATTCTGAAAAAGGGGCATAGTCTTCACTTGGCTGCCAAAGGGGTCCATGACATAGAAGATGTAAATAATTTCTGGTCCAGTTGGATATTCCAGTCTCTTCCTACTCTGAAATTCTATGATCCTATGAAAGCTGATTCTTTTTTTTTTTTTTTAAAAACTCTCAGAGGCAACAAAAAAATCGTTCACCTGACTCTTATGCCCGATGGTACTAAATTTCAGGGAATTTCTCGGGATCAAGGTGTTTTTCTCACTGATGTTTGGCAGAGTAGAGAAGGAAGGGGCAGAAGGTCCAACCAGCCTCTCTCTGACGCTGCTTCTAGAGTTCTTAGTCACCTTAGAGATACATGGAAAAGGCAAAAGTGCTGGGCAAAAGCACCTAGTTTTCAGGATAGTAAAAAACCAAAAACCAAGGGGTTGGTTTTCTTTCAACACAAGGGGATTTCACAGTTGGGCTTCTAGAATGCTTTCTCCATGTCCTTTGTTGCTTCTGGGAGAGTGATATTCTTTAAAGGATTCCAATGCCATCTCCTGGGGGAGGTCAGGGGCTTGGAAAACACCAAGTAGCCATTTACCAGGAGGAAAGAGCAGAACCATGCATTCTCTCTGGTGCTATTGACTATGTCTGAGGGTTAAAAACAACCCTTCTCCCTCTCCCGTCACCACCCCCTGTCTGGGATTCTAGGACTGCTTGGATGTCTGGCTATCTACCCTGAGGCTCCAGGATTGGAAGTCATCCGTTTTTATTACTGCATTATCCCATTACCTGTAATGAGAGCCTTTAACAAATTGAAAAAAGGGGAAAAAAACAAAGAACAAAATCTTTGATTCTCCTCCTCTGCCAACAGGTGAATCAGCAGGCCAATGTCCCAGTCCTAGAAGGGGCTATTACTCTCTCAGCTGATGCCTTCTATGAGAGAATGAAAGCCTGATTGTAATTAAAGATGAAATGAAAGTGATCCCAGGTCTGTTTCCTGTCCTGAACAGGAAAGAAAAGGTGGATGACTACAAGTTAAGTAATCTGGCCATTTTTCCCCAGGTCAGTATCTCTGGTTTCATGATCCTGAAATATTGATTGAGAAGAAAAGGCACCATTTGATAAGATGTTCATAACTATCTTGGGGCTCAAAGCTTGGCAGGCAGACCTCAAGCAGTTGAAGTAATCCTTTTCTCTGCCCTATTGTAATTTTTGAAAAGGTTTTTACTGTTTTAAGATAGAGTCCTTTCCTTTCTGCTCTCCAACTCCTATGTTTGTTAACATTCCCATCACATTTCCTGTGTCTTCTGTGCTGACTTTCATAGCATGTACCCTCCACTCTGCTGTCAGGGTGATTTTTCTAAATCATGGGTCTGACCCCCTGCTCAGCGAACTCCATTGTCTTCCTATTACCTCCCACATCAGATATAAACTTCTTTGTTAGGCATTTAAAATCCTTCATAACCTGGCCCCTTTCTACCTTTCCAGTCTTCCTCCACCTTGCTTCTTTCACTGACTCTGTTCCAGTTGCGCTGACCTATTTCCAGTTCCTTCAACACAAAACTCCATCTGCCATCTCCACTGAGCCTTTGCATTAGTCTCTCACACATAAAATGCTCTACTCCTTATTTTTCTGACTTCCTTCCAGATTCAACTCAAATCCCACCTATTCCAAGAGGTCTGATCACGCCCATCTGTCCCTGTCTTCCCCTCTCCAGAGTGCCTCTCATCAACTCTGTATATATCTGCTGTCTGCCCAGTGGTTTCCCTGTTGTCCAATTCATAGTAATGTAAGCTCCTTTAGGAGAGGGGCTGTCTTTTTCTTTGGCCTATCTTTGTATCCTCAGTGCTTGGTATCAGAGGCTGACACATGGTGAGCATGTAACAAATGCTTGTTGATTTAACTACAATGATATGAATGAAAACAGCATTCAAAGGCGTCTGGAATTAAATACAGTGACCAGTCTTGCCTAGGCAGCTAGGAGGCACAATGAATAGAACACTGGGCCTGGAGTCACTTATCTGCTGTATGATCTTGAACAAGTCATTCAACCTCTGTTTGCCTCAGTTTCCTCAATTGTAATATAAGGATAATAGTAGCAGCTGCCTCCCAAAATTTGTGTGAGGATCAAACGAATCCTATAAAGCACTTAGCATAGTGCCTGGGCACGTAGTAGGTACAATATAGATGTTAGGTTTTGTTTTTGTTAGGGCAGCTAGGTGGCACAGTGAATGGAGTGCCAGGCCTAGAGTCAGGAAGACTTGAGTTCAAATCCAGCTGCAGACAATTACTAGTTGTGTGGCCCTGGGCAAGTCATTTAACCCTGTTTGCCTCAGTTTCCCTGTCTGACAAATGAGCTGGAGAAGGAAATGGCAAACTGCTCCAGTATCTTTGCCAAGAAAACAGGACATGGGGTCATGAAGGGTCTGACAGCTGAACAACAATAAAATTATGATTATTGTTGTTATTATTTTATAGACCAGATGATGAAGCACATTTCCTTCTTTTCACTAAAGAGCTGTGGAATGTTGTATGTACTACTAGAACACAGTTGCCCTGTTTATTGATCTGTCAGCCAATCAATAAACATTCACTAAGTCCTTTTAAAGTACCAGGCATTATGCTAATCTTTGGGGATACAAAAGTAAATCACAAGAAGTCCTTGCTTTCCCTGAATTGTTAGAGAGAGAGAGAGAGAGAGAGAGAGAGAGAGAGAGAGAGAGAGAGAGAGGAAAAGAAGAAAGAGCCCGACAGAAGGAATAAAAATCACAAAGTGAGTGTGGTAAAAAAAAAGCAACACAAAAGGCATCCAAAAAGCTTGTAAAAAAGAAAATCCCCTTTTCAGAGCTCATCCTATGACTAATGAGGCAACTATCTGGTCATGTCTCAGCATCCCTTCCTTTCTTTCCTTTTCCATGACCTAGAAGTGGCAAAAGAACAATAAGAAGGCATGTTGGGAGAGGAATATAAGTAATCCTGGCCCTTTCATTTCCAAGGAACTCTTTCTGCTAAATACTATTATCATATCCAGAACTTGGTTTCCCCCAATTCAAACCTATACAGCACCCATTACAGGGGCTAGGTCTCTGCTAAACAGGTGCCATGCTGTTCCCACGCCCACCTCCACCCCGTGGTGAACCTGTGAGGTTCATAAATCCTCAGGTCTGTCAGCTGGCCCTTTGATCTGGTATCATGACTACACCTCAGCTAACAGTCATGTTCAGGCCTGGGTCCTCAGATAGGATCTTAGCCCAGCCTCCCAACACTCATTAATTTTCCCTTTTAAATTTTAGGCCAAAGATGTTCTTGTAGTAAAAATGATCCCTAGCAAAGGAAGAGTTTGGTCCAACTAGCTCTGGAGGGTAGTAACAAAGCACTCAACTTATTGGTGTTGAACCAGTATTTTCAGTAAATTGAATTGCTACCATCTGTGCAAACTAAAATCTAACTATGGGCTCTCTACAAGATTTGGTCCCTGGCCCTCTGCTCCTTTCTCAATTGTCAATAATAGTCATTAAGTGCTTACAGTGTGCCGGGCACTGTGCTAAGCATTGGGGATAAAAATAAGAAAGAGAAAGATAGCCTTAGCCTTCAAGGAGCTTACAATCTAACAGAGAAAGACAGCACACAAGAGGAAGCTGAAAAGGGAAAGGGTGTTGCTGGAGGATACTCAACTCAAGGTCATGACATTCTTGGAGTCTGAGCAGCAGAAGCTTATGGTAAATGAAGTTAGCTAGAAGAGTCTGAGCCTTTTATAAAAGGAGGCCTTGAGAGGAGCACTTTGCTCTGCCCTCTACTTCTTCAGTTAGAGGGGAGGCAACTGAGGATGCTGAATAGGTATTGAGTATCTTTTTTTCTATACTAGGTGATCTTACCTTTTTCTGATGGGGTACAGGCCCAAGTGACCTTTGCCCCTCACCCCAAAAAAATTTGGGTCCCACAGCCTCAGACACTTAACATTTACTAGCCATGTGACCTTGGGCAAGTCACTTACTTAACCCCAATCATCCTGCCTTCCCCCTCCAAAAAAGCAAAAAAAAATAATAATAATTTGGGTCCCAGGGGGAATGATGGGGTATAGCCCTGGGAAAATCACCCCCTCCCTGAACTCTCCTTGAACTTTCTCATATGGTCAAGTCTCTGGCATTGGCCTGAGGTATCCCAGTCCTCTCTTTGTGACCTATTCCCAGGGGTCTCCCAATTCTTGGTTACCTCCATTTAGCCAGACTACTTCCCACCCTTGATCCTATCTACATCTCATTCTCCTTTGGCTGTGTGGTCCTGGTCCCCAGCATTCCTGGCCCTTCTCTGTTGCCTCCCAGTCATCCCAGCTTACTGGCCACTCCCATCCAGATCTTCCCTAGACTTCTTCTCACAGATCATTTTTCTATAAAAAGAATTAGTCTCATCTACCAAAGAATGGAATTTTAGAATCATACCCACCTTCTACTGGTGTTCTAATAAACCTTGTCTTTGGCTGAAAGAAAGCTTGGGTTGAACCCACAAAGGCAGGAACCACATGTTGCTATTTCATGGTCCCAGCACCTTTAAACCTCAATGTTTCCACAGCTTCAGTTATCTCCTCCATTAGAATGATTCCTAAATCTGTATTTCTAGTCTTGACCTTTCCCAACATTTGGCCTCTAATCTCTCAATGCTGGATGTATCCATCTGGATATTAGTGTATCATCTCAAATTCTGCATTTCTAAAACCAAACTCATCATATTCCTCTCCAAATGGACTCTTTTTCATTATTGCTCTTAATTATGTCAATTGTGCCTCCAGAACATACCAGGTCAGAGCCTTAGATTAATCTTTGACCCCCTCTTCTTTGTCCACAGTACCTTTCAGGATCCCTGCCCTCTAAGATGGGGAAAAGGGAATGATCTGGGAATTAGGCTTTAGATTATCAGTAACTAATTCCAGTTTGGTGTTCTCCATGCTAAGACCTTCAGGCAACTTTTCAACCTAGCCATAGATCCCAAGGATGCTTGTCCTTCTTGAATGGGCAGTGTGCTACCAGAACCCAAAGATACACATACCTGACAACTCAGACCCACTGCAACCATATTATCTTCCTGATCCTAAGATAGTGCTTTGTTCTTTTTCTCTCTGTTTTCTTGAATTGCTCAATCTGACTGCAGAATAATGGTGTTCATTTTAAGAAGCAAATATCAGCAATATCAGTTGTTCTCCATGGCTTTAATTGTACTGACTAAGAGCAACTACCTTGGAAATGAAAGTACTAGTGTACTTCTGGTACTAACACTGTACTTGCCTCTTCCCCCACCTTGTAGTTGGGTTACACAGCCTGTAACTTCTGCTAACTTGTTCTGCTAACAATGTCTAGGCAATCACCAAGAGGCAAAATTTGAGCCCAAGTCTTCTTAACTCCAAATCTACCACTCTAACAACAGCCACACTGTATGCTTTTTAAAAAAAAAAATCCCTTAATTATATATTATACCATTTCATTTTATATATGTATGTATATATGCATGCATACATATTATATTTCTCCAATAAGATTCTAGAGGCTGTGTATCACACTTCTTTGACTTCCTCACAACTCCTAAGATGGTACTATTTATATGGTTGTTGCTTAAAATATTTTAGAATTTTTTTTTTAAAGCTTACAGAACCTTATTCATATCCAGCTCCTGGCACAACCCTAATTATTCTCTCTTCACAATGACTCTTAAACTAATCTCTTCCTTTCTTTAAAAAAAATCTTTTTTTATTATGAACTTAACAATCATTAACTTTTAGTGACTCCCCAGTTTCTATAGGCTATGGTCCAAGCTCTTTAACCTGCCATCCCAGGTCCTTTTAGCCCAACATTTAAAGTTCTCTAAAATCAGAACCCAACCTGACTTTCCAATCTTATTTTCTTCTATAAAAGCCTTTTTGTTTAGGTACTAGTTCATTTAATATTTCTTGAATACTCTTGTGTATTTCCACTTCCTTACTCTCAGTATTCTATTTGTCCATCCTGGGATACTTATCCCTTCCATCAATATAAATCCTACTTGTTCTTTAAGGCCAAGGAAAGGCTCAGCTTCTTTCACTACTCCAACTCCAACCCAGCGTAACCAACTTTACCTTTCTCTGAAATCCCCTTGGACTACCTAGCTATGCCACTTAAAGTCAACATGTAAAGTTTCTGTAATTTTGTTAGTGTGGGAATTCCCTCTATTAAAACCAACCACAAACAAGCCTTAGAGAGTTGCCTGAAGCTCAGAGATAGTGCCAAACCTCTCCTCCCTTTTGTGGCTAAATTTCTTTAGAAGGTAGGCTACAATTCAAGCTTTCATTTCTTAACTCTCTAAAATCTGGTGTCCAGCCTTATCATTCATTTAAGTGAAACCGTTCCTTCCAAAGCTATTTATGATTCTTTTTTTTTTTTTTGCTTTTTCTCTTTTTTACTTTTTGGAGGACAGTTGGGGTTAAGTGACTTGCCCAAAGTCACACAGCTAGTAAGTGTGTCAAGTGTCTGAGGCCAGATTTGATTTCAGGTCCTCCTGACTCCAGGGTGGGTGCTCTATTCACTGCACCACCTAGCTGCCCTACACTTCTTTTTTTTCTCCCTTAATTATATATTGTACCATCTCTTCTCTCTGTCTCTGTCTTCCTTCCTCCATCTCTCTGTCACTCTCTGTCTCTGTCTCTCTTTCTGTAGACTAGACCTTAGTTCAAATGCTGCTTCAGAAACATATTAACTCTGTGACCCTAGGTAAGTCACCTTACCTCTCAGACTCAATTTGCTCATCTGTAAAATGGGTATGTTATACAAGCACCTACCTCACAGAATTGTAAGGACCAAATGAACTAACATATGTAAAGCACTTTGCAAAACATAAAATGTATAAATGGTAGTTTTTTCTATTGTCATTTTCTCCAAGATTCTATTTTTAATATTAGTGTCTGTACCTCACAGTTCTTTGACTCATTCATAGTTCCTAACAGTACTGTTCACCTAGTCTGTGCTCAAAATATTTCAGAAATCTATGTTGTTGTTTTTTTAAGTTTAAAAACCAAAGAACTTTACCTTCCCACCCTAATCTTGATTATCCCCAACATGAATCCCAATACAAGTAAAGACGATGTTTCCCTATTGTGCTTGTAGCCAAAAACCAGGACTCCACTTTCCTGAGGATAACTGAGGCAGGATTCTAGCTGTGCATGGGGGTGGAGAGGAGGTTAGGAGCTACCATCCTAAGGAGAGGCTCGGTAGACAGAGCCAAAGATGCTGTCAGCAGGCCCCAGACAACAGCAAGATGCAACTGAAGGGGATTTTGAGCCTTCCTGTTGCCCTAGACCCAAATTTACTTAAACTGACTTTGGTAGTTTGGTGTTCTCCAAATCCAGGGGATTGCCAGAATAAAGTGACTAACAAACTAAGAAAACCATCTCTGATAGCCTGGGGACATGGTTAGGAAATTTTTAGCTACACTGGAAGTTTTTTGTTATGGAGCTTCATTCCATAAAAGTAAATCTGTCTTGAAGCTCCTCCAAGGGAATTTAGTTATTAAAGGACCAAGAAAGAATTACTGGCATTGTGAGTGAGCACTTTAGATCTGTGATTCACCTGAACTCAAGAGGGCTGGAGCAGTGTTAAGATGGGTCTCTTCAAAGGCCAACGCTTTTGAGATGCTATCGATGGGTAACTGTGAGCTACAATTAGATTCAGTCACTGCTTAATAAGAAAGGCATTTTCTCATAAAGTTGCTCTGTTTCCAGGCCTGGATATGATGCTGGGTTGGCTACAACAAAGAGGCGCTTGTGTGTTATCCCTTTGTTATTGTTTCATAAGCGGCACTGCCAGGCCCCACACTGTTTGGGCTCATTTATTTAGGGCTACTCTGCTTGGTTTGTATTCTGGTCTTTGCTCCCAGCATCAGTTATCAGACAGCACAGGCAAGGCAACCCCGGGGGACAGTTTGAAGAAAACAATGTGATGAATCAATAGGACTTGGGGAGCAAGTCAGAGGCTAGGTCCTGTCCAGGGATACCATCAAGGACAGTATCGTTGAAAAATTCTACAGCAGAAGGAGGGGGCAGAAGGGGAGGGCAGGAGGACAATAAGCCATGACTAGTGTATTGGACTCTCAAAGAAGTTACAGAGAGGCCTATGCATTTATGCAACAGGTTAAGTTGGAAAAGGTTTAATTCTAGTTTTGTATTACTTATTCCTCATAGGAAAAATTCAAGTTTGAATCTTAGCTCTGGTATCTATTAGCTATGTGATCCTGGGAAGCTCCTTCACCAGATTCTCTTCTGTAAAGTGAATATAGCACCTCTCACACTCCCTCCCTCCCAGGGTCGGTGGAAGAAAAGCGTTTTATAAACTTTCAACATGCTATAGAAAATGGGGCTTACTTCTGGGGCGGCTAGGTGGTGCAGTGAGTAGAGTGCCAGCCCTGGAGTCAGAAGGACCTGAGTTCGGATCCGGCCTCAGACACTTAACACACACAAACAAAAACCTAGCTGTGTGACCTCGGGCAAGTTACTTAACCCCGATTGCCCTCCAAAAAAAAAAAAAAAAGCAAAGAAAATGGGGTTTACTTTCATTAGTATTATTTTTCTTGCACCTACCTTTGAATGCCTTTGTACCCCTGTCATGCTTGTGCATAAGCTATCTTCCTTTGTCTAGAATACTTTCCTTCCTTGCTTCTCTTCTACCTTTTACACTAGCTTCCCTCAAAGCACAGCACAGGTGTCACCTCCTCCATGAAGCCCTTCCTGATACCACTTTATAGTTTAATATTCACTTAATCTGTGTACATATTGTATCCCACCAGTAGAATATAAGTTCCCTGAGGACAGGAACTGTTTTCTTCCTTTTTTATTTGTTTCTTATTCTTTCTTTCATTCTTTCCTTTTTCATTCCTTTCTTCTTTCCTTTTTTCTTCCCTTCTTCCTTCTTCCCTCCTTTCCTTCTCTCCTTCCTTCCTTTTTCTTCTTTCCTTTTTCATTCCTTTCTTCTGTCCTTCCTTCTCTTTCTCCTTCCCTCCCTCCCTTCCTTCCTTCCTTCCAAGTCTCTCACCACTTCAGTCTACCCTACAGACTGCTGCTGAAATGATTAATTATTCTTAAGCACAATCTGACAATGTCACACGTCTACTTGTTCAATTTCAGTGCCTCCCTATTGCCTGTAGGATCAAGTATAATCTCCTCTGTTTAGCTTTTAAAGCCCTTCACAACCTGGCCCCAACCTATATTTTTAATCTCCATTGCACATCATTCCTCTCCTCTGTGCTATGATCCAGACAAACTATCCATCCCTCTGCTTCTCACACATATGGTGGTTTGTTGTATATCCCAGATGACCTAAAATGGAATAGTTCAAATAGGAGATGCTGAGGACTTGCTTCTGAGAAACTGAAGAACAGGGGTATTGGTCTACCGTGTAGTTAGAAGAAGCCTTTTTCTGTTGACTGAGTAGCTAGAGCTGCCTGATTGAGCCCAGTTTACTACTCTTTCCCCCTGCATTTTTCCTAGGGGTGAAAGACTCCTTCATTCATAGCAAGTGACAGACCATAAGGTGGAAGGAGCTGAGGACCACTTTCTCCCATTTCGGCTACATGGCCTTGAGAAGTGGGCCTGGGCATTGTAGTCTATTTCATTTCTTTTTCTGTCCTAGATGCAGGGAGGAGAGTCTCCAACCTGGTAACTTGAGCCATAAGGATTCCAGAATCCAGGAATCCAAGCCAAATGTTGCAGCTAGAAGTCCTGCGAAGCAATGGTCCAGGGTGCTTTGGATTTAAACTTGCTGGGACTAATAGAGGAATTGGGTTAAATTGTCAGACTTATCCCTTTCCCCTCTCTAGAGCCCAAGGTGTAATTATGCCTCCAAGATTTTAGGGGAATGTTTTGGTGTTTTTCTTGCTACATCTTTGAAATAAATATTCCTTTGTAAAAGCTAATCTGATGTTAAATGGCCATATAGAATTTGGGTGCTAGTCACTGGCCTTCTAAAAAGGGAGGAGTCAGGCAGGCTAGGTGGTACAGTGAATAGAGCACCGCCCCTGGAATCAGGAGGACCTGAGTTCAAATTTGGCCTCAGACACTTAACACTTACTAGCTGTGTGACCTTGGGCAAGTCACTTAATCCCAACTGCCCCTCCAAAAAAAGGCAAAAAAAAAAGGTAGGAGTCCAATGAGAGGGCCTGAATTTATGCCAGAAGAATGGAGAGTCCACTACCCTCTGGGGTAAAGGGCTAAAATGTAATAAGACCAAGCCACCAGTTAGTGAGTTCAAAGCAAGTCCTTACTTGAAGACACAGCTCTACTTTTACCTTCTACTTGAAGACCTAGCTGCTAGCACTGTCTCCCCCGCAATTACCTTGCACAGAACTACTTTGTATTTATTTTCTGAATATAATATATATATGCATATATGTGTATGTGTGTAATTGTTGTTTCTTCAGTTATAAATTCCTCTCCAGTAGGGATGGTGTCAGTCATTGTATTTGTAACCCCAGCAGCTAAGCACTTAATAAATGCTTTGTTGATTGATTGATTGACAAAGTAAACAGTATGCTGACCTACTAGTCTCCCCATCCCTTTGTCAACAATTCTATGCTGTAGGAACACTACTGGTCTTTTAATTTCTCAGTTTATTTTTTAGCAATCTTTTAATTTATTATGTATATGGTTCTGCCACTGCTGTGGTCACATATACCTTCCCACATTTCTCTGAGTTCATGTTCATTATTTCTTATTACAGAATAATATCCTATTGCATTTCTGGACCATACTTTTTAAAGTCATTCTCCAATTTCTAAAACCATTCTTCCTTCTTTTCTACCACAAAGGTGTTGTCTTGATTATTTTGGTATATAGTTGACCTATATTTCTACCCTTGGCCTCCTAGGGATATCTCTCCCATTGTGAGATTGCTGGCCCTTTTCTTGCATGACTCCAAATTTATACCCCAGACAGTTTGGCTAATTCATAGTCCTACCATCATTGTATTCATATGAAGGACCAGTAGCCCAGTCATCAGCTCATGCTATACATCCCAAGGAACATATCTCATTTGACCAGACTGTCCAAGATCCTAGTCTGAAAATTACAGTGACAACTTAATTCTTCTCAATTCTTCATTTTCATATCAACACTATAATCTCCTAAACACCTTGTGATATCAAGTGAGAGAAACTTGGCCAAAGTCAGATTTGTTTGAAAAAAAAAATACAACCTTCCTCCCCACTTCTCCCCTCTCCACCCCAATTCCTTCCAGAGGAGGCCACACTGAATTTCATGGTCAAAGATTTGGTCAGTATTCATGGCTGCTACACTCTCTCAGTAAACAACTGTAAGGCTTGTGCAGAGGACAGCATTTGTTATGTGGCCAGCCAGCTACAAGCCTCTCACTCAGTCTGATCTTTTTCCTCAGTGTCTTTCTTTGACCACCCTCATCACCATAGAAACAATGTAACTGGGGCGGCTAGGTGGCGCAGTGAGTAGAGTGCCGGCACTGGAGTCAGAAGGACCTGAGTTCGGATTTGACCTCAGACACTTAACACACACAAACAAAAAAAACCTAGCCATGTAACCTTGGGCAAGTTACTTAACCCCAATAGCCCTCAAAATACAAAACAAAACAAAACAATGTAACCAAGAGGAGATCTAAACAAGATGCTCTCAGATCTTTGAGGAATGAGAGGGAAAGTTACAGTAGCTTTCCTGAGCAGCAGCAGAGGGAAAAGTCACTGTAGCTTCTCCCCTCATTCCTCAAACATCTTAGTGAAGCTTGTTTAGCCCTCACCTTGCCTTTGACACATGTTGTTGTTCAGTTGTTTCAGTCAAGGTAGACTCCTTGTAACCCCATCCGGGGTTTTCTTGGCAAAGTTGCTAGAGTGGTTTGCCAGTTTCTTCTTGAGCTCATTTTACAAATGAGGAAACTGAAGCAAACAGGGCTAAGTGACTTGCCCAGGGTCATACAGCTAGTAAGTGTCTGAGGCTGAATTTGAACTCAGATCTTCCTAAGTCCAGCTTTGACACTTTATCCACTGTGCCAGCTAGCTGTCCTGTTGACCCATTCTACCTTGTGTCATACTTGTTTACATGCCTTCTTTGCTCCTGTTGGACTATAAACTCCTTGAGCTCAGGGAGGTAATTTTCTCTTTTTTTGGAGGGGGGAGGGCAGGGCAATTGGGGTTAAGTGACTTGCCTAAGGTCACACAGCTAGTAAGTGTTAAGTGTCTGAGACTGGATTTGAACTCAAGTCCTCCTGACTCTAGAGCAGGTACTCTATTCACTGCACCACCTAGCTGCCCCAAGGGAGGTCATTTTACATTTTAGGGATGTAGACTGTAAGAATATATTTATTACAAATATGGGTTGTTTTAATCTTTGTATTGTCTCCCCAGTATGGGAGAAAATAGATGTTTAATAAATCCTCATTGATTGATTTGTATCCCCAGTATCCATCACAGTGTCTGGTACGTAGTAGGCACTTTGAATGAATTTATGCTGTGGTTTTAGAACTGTGCCAGGTGCCTTGGGAGATTTTTTTTCTTAAAATACAGTAAGTTATGCTCCCTGCAAAGAATTTATTATCATTGGGAAGATGATAGTAATAGAAAGCAACTAGGAATGCAATAATCAAGTTTGTTAAATATTGAAGAAGTTCATAGCAAGACAAAAGACTATGTATTGACTTACAAGGATAGCTAGGTGGTGCAGTGGATAGAGTGCCAGGGAGACCTGAGTTCAGATGTAGCCTCAGACACTTACTAGCTGTGTGACCCTGGGCAAGTCACTTAACCCTGTTTGCCTCGATTTTGTCATCTGTAAAATGAGTAGCCAAGAAAACCCCAAATGGGATCACAAAGAGTTGTATGTGACTGAAAAGGACTAAACAACAATTGGGTTACACTAAGAAAGTCACATGAAAGAGCTGACTTTTGAAGGATGGATCAAGTTTGAATTTGTTGAAAGGAGAAAAAGGAGAAAAAAGAAAAAGATGCCAGATTTGAGGACTAAGCAACCAAGCATTATGAGTAAATCTGAACACCAAAGTTGAAAGAGCAGCTATGCTTCCTAACTCTGCCTTCATAATTGGGACTCCTCTGTACTGATTCCTAACTTTGATATCTCCATTCCCCGGAGATGACTTTTGTTAAATGTTCGGAGATGACTTTTGTTAAATGTTCATGTGAACATTCCTTTTTAAAATCCATTGCCAATTCTCCATATATGTTTGATTTAATGTGACTTCTTAGCATTCACCTTCCCCCTTCACCAGCTTTGCTAAAGTTATTTTTATATTTGGGGTGATGTATTTTTAAAAAATTATCTCTATGGATTGCTGCATGGTCACTTTGTCATTTATCATGAGACCAACTAAAACAAACTGATTAGCTGGGTCTCAAGTACCTTGCCCAGATACAGCTCAAGTCCCTGACACGTACGTGTCAGACTAGTGGTTTCCCCCCTTTTCCCTCTTCCATTTATTTTGGTAGGGTTTGAAAATATTATTTGGTTGAGATATGTGTGTGTACGTATATGGTTTGTTTTTAAAGACACTTTGAAATCATCTCTGCTGTTTATAAACCTTCCTCATAGTACAACAAAAGCACTTTTGGCTCAGGCTTGGTCTCTGTGGCATTCTACTCAAATTCAGGCTTTTTTTCTCTACTCTTCAAAAAACAAAACAAAACCAGAAAGGGCCCATTTCTGGGTTAAAATTAGCTGTAGAGAAAAAACTGGGCTCTGAACAAAAACCACCCTTGAGAGTGTCTTTTGTTTCTTTGGCTCTTTGCTCTGTAATAGCAAAGTGGAAAAAAAAACAACCCAGCTGTTAGCTGTTTATACAATATTTTTTATTTTTTAAACATTAAACAATAGCTGTTTTCTTCTCCAAAATAATGGCACATTCTTTCTTGCACCATCTAAAGTCCTCTGCCCATGTGGCAAATGAGGATTGGTATCCCACCCTGCTGTTTTTTTGGAGGACATGGATAAATACCCAGCATCTTAAGAAAAACTTCTTTTGAAGACAGAATTCAGTTTCCCAGCACGGATTATTTGGTTTAATAACATTTTAGAATCCTGTAAGTCACTTTTAGATCTGCCTAGAAACAGAACCATAGGGCAGGGAGGAGTTCCCACGTTTTTTGTTTGTTTGTTTGTTTAGTTCCCAGAGTCCCTTGGCTTTCAATAAATCTCCTTCACCTTAGTATTTCCAGCACCTTAGCACAATGCCTAGTGCATAGTAGAAACTTAATAAATATTTTTTGAACTCTATTTTCTGCTCTATACCATAGAGTTTCTGTTCTGGAGTTTACCATGTACATATACATAAGAAATGAAATAAAGAGATTTTTTTCATAAAGAAAACTTTGGTACATGACATTTTTTTTAACATTATAAAGTTGTTAGATGTTTACCAGAACACAGTCAAATAAATTAATTGAGAACTTAGTTCTGTTTCTTGTCAACCAACAGCTTTATTCTTGGTGTTGTCTTTGCAAGAGACGCCCACATATCATGTTCAGCCTCCAGTTTGTTTCTTGCTTTGGATTTGATTGAGAACAGGACTGAAGATCCTGATTCACAGAGATAAGTTGTTATAAACAGAATTCAAGCCCTCTCTCAGCCCATTTAGTAGAAATGGTATGTACTTCTCTAAGGGCACAACAAACATTTTGTGACTTCATTGATTGGAAAGCAGTTTGGAGTTTCTGGTTTTGAAGAGATCAGTTAGCTCATCTTTCATTAAGTCTCTGATAACTGGTTTTTTTCTAAGCTCACTGTGAAGATGATTTAATATCCAAGTGTCATTTCTCTGGTTTTAATTAGTAGGGAATCTTAAGGGCAATTAGTTGGTCCAGTAGATAGAGTGCTGGGCCTGGAGTTAGGAAGTTAGGAAGACTCATTTTCCTGAGTTCAAATCTGGTCTTAGACACTTATTAGCTTTGTGACCTTGGCCAAGTCACTTAATACTGTTTGCTTCAGTTTTCTCATCTGTAAAATGAGGTGGAGAAGGAAATGGCAAACCACTCCAGTATCTTTGCCAAGAAAACCCCCAGTGGAATCACAAAGGGTTAGACAAGACTGAACATCAACATAGATCAGAATAATTGTTTTAAATGCAGAAGACAGAATACTTAGAATTATAGAGGAAGCTCAACAGCAACAACACCTACTATGTGCCAGGTACTATACTGAGTGCTTTACAAATATTAACTCATTTTATCTTCACAACAACCTTGGAGGCAGGTGCTATTATCATCCTCATTTTAAAGTTGAGGAGACCACAGCAAACAGGTTAAGTGACTTGCCCAAAGTCTAGTAAGTGTTAGAGGCCTGATCTGAGCTCAGGTCTTCCTGACTCCGGACCCAGGTCCCTATTCGCTGTGCCATCTAGTTGCCCCATAATTATTCCTTCAGCCATGTCTTTGAAATTCTTTGGTTGAATTCTAATAGTGCCTGTCTTCCCCCATGTCCCTACCTCACTTCCTTGTGGAAAAAAATCTATAATTTTTTCACTAATATGACTATTTTTTGAATATTTCAATAGGATATTATAGTTATTTGCCAAATATTCTCTGTACCCCTTTGACAAACCCTCTTACAATATGTGCATCCCAGCTGGGAATCTGTTGCCATGTGGAAACATTTATATATGATTCAATTTAACCAATATTTGTAATCATTTAGCCAGCACTGTGCCTGGGGATACCAAAAAACAAAGACAAAAACAAAAGAACTGAATATGGTCTGCCCCCAGGGAGTTTAATTTCTACTGGGGTGATAGAACAGGTATGACTGAAAGTAGCTTCTCCTGTGCTTGATCAAATGAGTTAACATATGTAAAGTGTCTTGCAAACTTTAAGATGCTAGATAAATGTTAGTTATTATTAATTATTATAATAATAGCTGGCACTTATATATAGTGTTTACTACATGCCCAGCACTGTACTAGGTGCTTTATAATTATTATCTCATTTGATGCCCACAAAAACCCTGGGAGATTGGTGCAATTCTTATCCCCATTCTACAGTTGAGGAAATTGAGGCAAACAGAGGTTAAGTGACTTGCCCAGAGAGTCATAAGGCTGCAAAGTGTGTCTGAGTCTGGATTTGAATTTAGGTCTTCCTGACTCTAGACCTTGTCGTCATTGTCATCATTGTCATCATCAACATCACGATGCCTAAAATAGCACCAGGGAAGGCCCCTTCGTTCTACTCTTTGCATCCTCTGTGTTCTGTTTATGGGTCCAGTTTATCTCTATCTGCCCAATTTATGGAATTAAGAGACTAAGTCTTCCTACTCCCCACTTCCCCAGGTCACTAGTGAAATGATCTATCCTTTATATTCCTCCCAATGTCTTGGAGCAAGGCAAAGTTAGGGAGATTTAGAACCTTCTTGTAGATTTAGTTTGCCACACTCTTTAGTTTACAAAAATTACAAGTACCTTCTCTTCCCTCTTCCTCACCCCGTCCCCAGCTTCTGCCCTTGACATATTTCTTACTTTAATAATGATACACTGGAGGCAGCTAGGTGGTACAGTGAGTAGAGCGAAAGCCCTGGTGTCAGAAGGACCGGAGTTTGGATCAGGCCTCAGACACTTAACACACACAAACAAAAACCTAGCTGTGTGACCTTGGGCAAGTTACTTAACCCCAATTGCCCTCCAAAAAAAAAAATAATAAGGATACACTGGTTCATATTAACACTACAAAGTCAACAGATTCATGTTTCATTAACATTTTAAAACCTCCACAGTCTCCTTCCTTTTAGACTTCATGTTATTTCTTTCAACATTGTGGGGAGCCAGTTATGGGGAGCGATGCTGTTCCGAAGTTGGACTGAGAAAGTGTCACTGACCCAGAGGTTGCTAGTAGGTGCATAAAAAGAGAGGGACTCCCAGAATGGTGAAAGTAGAGAGCCAATGTTTATCCTTCCAGGCACAAGCTTTATAGAGCCAGAATCCTCCTCCTTAATTGTCTTCCCCTGAGGGCATTGCACACTTCTCTGCTCCAGTCGTGGGTGTAAGTGCCATGCTTATCTTGAGGACCTAATCCTCACACCTGTGTGTTTGCCTGGTGGATGGGGAACCAATCCAGGCCCATCAACAGGCCAAACCCCTAAGAGAGTTTGTTCAGTCATCAGGGTCAGAGTCCCACTGGCCTGTGGTCTTCAACACAACATCTGGGTGGCTCAATGGATAGACAGGCTTAGAGTTAGACCCGAATTCAAATCTGGCCTCAGACACTTGCTAATTGTGTGAACCTGTGCAAGTCGATTCACCCTTTTGGCCTCAGTTTCCTCATCTGTAAAATAATCTGGAAAAGGAAATGACAAGCCACTCCAGTATTTTTGCCAAGAAAACCCCAAATGGGGTTACAAAGAGTCTGCCATGACTGAAAAATAACTAAACAACTATTTCTTTCAGGATCTAGCAGGCTTTTACAGATCTCTGCAGTTTGGTACGTGAAATATTGTCTAAAACTACAGAAAAGGATGTTATGCATTCTTTGTAATGGTAAGCAGTTGTACTTTTCTCATCCTAGTATATCACGACTTTAAATCCAGCATAACAAATGTTTTTCTAGATTTTAAGTAGTCTCTTTGCTACTGACCTAGTTTCTAGAGCTTAGTTATCACTGTCTGAAAAATACTCTGAGCTCCTTAGAAGAAAAATACACCTGGTTAGGAAATAGGATCTTTTTATCCCTGCTTTCCCATGACCATGAGTCAGTCACTTAAAACCATAAAGAGCTATTATAACCTCTAATGCCCTAATGAACTGGAAATTTGCTACTTTAAAATACCATGTTTTAATGCTATTTCTCATTAACACACACTGGTGACATTTTTAATGAAAGAGGCATTGCATCACACTTTCTTTTTTTTAAATTTAATTTAATTTACTATTTTGTTAAATTTTAAGTTCTCTCCCTCCCTCCCCACACTAGAAAAGAACAAGTTTCTTTCTTTCTTTCTTTCTTTTTTAATAGCACTTGATCCAAGTGTGATGACTAGATACCAAGAAAATGTTCTTGTGGTTTAGGGGTCAGTCACTAGGGACACATTCTCCTTGGCATACAATCCTTGGTTTCCATTTGGCTACTAAATCTCCCTACCAACATCTCTGCCAACCTTCCCTGCTGTGGCAACATGCACTCTTCTCTCATCTTTGCCATTCTTTCTTCTCAGACATAAGGAGCCTGGGTGAGGTGCTCAAGTGTCCAGTCACAAGGTTGGCCTGAGTCCCACTGCCCCCTTTTTAGCCCATAGGGGAATAGGTTGCTGAATGAAGTCTGTTACAGTTTCTTATGGAAACAAAAGGTGTTTCTGTTCCCAGATTGCCTTGTCCTCCTCATTTAACTTAATGAAAGCTACTTCCCTAGGAAGGCCACATAAAAGAATTCCATTTAGTGGTATGTTCTCTTCCATTAATAGCAATTGGGAAAGCCAACCATTATCTATCTGTATCCTTGAACTTGAGGCCAGCTTTAGGATGTATAGGACTCAGGATGATAGGATGCTTCTAGTAGCTCATTCATTTTAGAAGATGAATATAGCCTTTCATTTTTAGTCTATGTATGTCTTTGCTTTGGGGGGTGTGTTTCTTAGAAGTATCAGATTGTGAGGGTTATATCTAATCTGTGGCTATTTTTTGTTTTATAGGATTATTTAATCCATTCACATTTAAATTATGAATTAGATTTATGTTTTCCTGTCTTTTTTTCTTAAATATTCTCTTGTTTTTCTAAATTTGGATTTTTTTGTTCCTCTTTGTCTCTATGATTTGTTTTGTTTAATCTACTTTGACGCAATGCTTTTCCCATAGCCTTTCTTAATATCCTTCCCTTCTAAACTTCCTGCTCTTCCTCTTTGTCAACTCTTTCCCTAATTTTGGAATTTCATTTAACTGATTGATTTATTTTTCTTTCTTTCTTTGATTTATCTAATAATTCCTATCTTTTTTCCCCTTTCTCCCCTGCTTTTCAGATAAGTAGTTGATTCAAAATCCACCTTCCTCTTCCCTCACTGGAAGGCAAATATGAAGACTAGCCACAAAGCACAGGTCTGCTTAGTGAGAGGATATACAGACCCCAGGGCTCTTTTCCCTACATATTTAGGTATATTAAGCTGGTATGATTAAAAAAAACCCAAACAACTAGATGATAATTGGCTATCAAAAGGTTATCTATGTGTCTTTTAAGGGGAGAGGGGGCAAAGAAGTACTTGGAGTAATCAAGCTGAAGTTTTGGCACCAATTTCCATTCCTCTATAATGAGTTAAATAATAATACAGCATGAGACTGGGTAGGTGGGGCAGGTCAAGTACTTTACAAAATTCTCTGCCAAGGTTCTAACTTTTATTCTTGTGCATATATTGGGAGTGAGGAGAAAACAATACCTTAACAGTCTGGGGATTAAATGATTAAATACAACTTATCTGAGCAGGATTCTGACTTCTATGGTTAGCAATCTACCAAAGGAAAACACACACACACACACACACACACACACACACACACACCACACCACACCACACCACACCACACCACACCACACCATCAATCTGTGAACTTACAGTGAACAGTAAAAAGCATCTTTATAATTACTGATTGAATAAACCATGTGGTTTAAATGTATAACTTGGAGAGCACAACCTATGAAAATCTAACTTAAAAAAGGACACTGATTCCCATACACATAACTATGTTTAGCTTTTCTTATGAAAGAAGATAAATTTCTATGGTCTGCACAGATATAAAACAGTCATATAGAGAATAATAGGTGACAAGACTTTCCTGTTGTTGGGAAAAAAAACCCAGAAGAAAAATATGCTTTATGTTCATTCAAATATGATTATTATAACATTATCTGGGACTATTTGAGCACTTGGTTGAACTATTGGGTCCTTTCCAGCTCTAGGGCTATGGTTCTATAATCCTAAATCATCGTATAGGTGGTGGCTAGTTGGTGAAGTAAGAAAGAATGCTGGTTTTGGAGTCAAGAAACTGTTGTTCAATAGTGTCCTAGTCTTTGTGACCTCATTTGGAGTTTTCTTGGTTTGTGGGGTACGGGGACCCCAAAAATCCCCTACCCAAAATTTAAAAATTAAAGGTGTCTTGAGGTAAGAACAGGAAACTTTTATTCAGTTCTTGCGAGAAGAGGGCATCCCTTCCACCAGGACAGACCAGTGGAATGAGGCGTATTACAGCAGACTGTGGTACATATAGGATTGATAGGAAAATACTCCATTTCCCAAAATGTTTTGGGCTGAAGGTACATGTTCCAAAAGGACCAAGCAAAGACTACTAGGAATAAAAGGAATCTTTAGTAGCTAAATAGTTAAAAAGATATGAACAAATCATTTTCACAAGAAAAAAATGCAAGTTGTCGACAACCATATAAAAAGTTTCAAATCGATAACTGGGAGAAAATGTAAATTAAAAATAATACTGAAGTTTTAACTTATATCCATCAACTTGGCAAAGATGGAAACAATCAGTGTTGGAAGAGATGTAGGAAGACAGACAACTAAAAAATAAAATTCTGATGGAGCTATGAATTAGTCTCACTGTTCTAGAAAATCATTTGGAACCACGCTAGTAAAGTGATTAAATTGTTCATACCTTTTGATTCAGTGAGTCAATACACCAAGAAAAGGGCCCATAAATAATTAAATGTTCAGGACAATATTTTGTGTGTGTTAGTAAAAAACTGGAAACAAAGTGGGTACCCATTAATTGAGGAATGACTGAACAAATTAGACTAGAGGAATGAAGACAGTAATGAATGTAATGGAATGTTTTTCATTGTGCTGGAAGAAAGACTGAAGGTGCTTATCTGAGGAAGTCTTGGTTTTTATGTTTTATTTGTTTTTTGCTTTTTGGAGGGGGGACGATAGGGCAATTGGGGTTAAGTGACTTGCCCAAGGTTACACAGCTAATTTTTGGTGTGTGTGTTAAGTGTCTGAGGTCAGATTTGAACTCAGGTTTATCCTGACTCCAGGGCTGGTGCTCTACTCACCACGCCATTTAGCTCTACCATCGTCTTGTGTTTTAAGGAGAAGTCAACTGGACAAGACCTGGGCAGCTGCTGACCAGACTTGCCTGAGGCAACCTGGGAATAATAGAAGAAATAATAATAGCACCTGAGTTTATGGTGACCTAGCTGGGCTATGCATCCAGCTGGTCAGCATACTTCAGAACCTGTCTATACTTGGCATGGATCTAGAAATAGTGGTGTACTCTAGCTGACAAGACTGCCTCCATTAACCCTTTTGGTGGTACAAGTTTCTGGTCATTGAGATCAAATCATACTGGGAGAGAGGGAACAGTAAGAAAGGACACTCACCTAGAAATGAGAAGTATTTCCTGCTATTTCACCAAAGGGTTGGAATACTAGGCCCTTTTTACTTTCATACTGTCCTGGATAAATATCCTTTTAAAAAATGCTAATTAAAAAATGGCAGCCAGATGCCACAGTGGATAAAATACTAAGCCTGGGAGCCAGAAAGACCTGAGTTTAAATCTGGCCTCAGATACTTACTAGGTGTATGACCTTGGGCAAGTCACTTCACCCTGTTTGCCTTAGTTTCTTCACCTATAAAATGAATTGGAGGAGGATATTGCAAACCACTCCTGTATCTTTGCCAAGAAAACCCTAAAAGGGGTCATGAAGAATTAGACATGACTGAAAAAAAACTAAACAACAAAATAACAATGTTAATATGTGATTTTCTTTGTCAATATGTGGCCCTCAGGAGCTTACACTCTAATGAGGGAGACAACATATGAACAGATCAGATATAAAGAAAACAGGCTATGTACAGGATAAATAAGAAATAATTAAAAGAATGAAGATATTAGAATTAAGAATGGTTGGAAAAGGTTTCCTGTAAAAGATGGGAACTTATAATCCACACAAACAAAAACCTAGCTGTGTAACCTTGGGCAAGTTACTTAACCCCAATTGCCCTAAAGGGGCGGCTAGGTGGCGCAGTGAGTAAGAGCGCCGGCCTTGGAGTTGGGATGACCCGAGATCAGATCTGGCCTCAGAAAATGAGCACCCACGCATAAATAATGACTAGCCGTGTAACCTTGAGCAAGTTACTTAACCCCAATTGCTTTAAAAAAAAAAAAAAAGATGGGAACTTAGTTGGGACTTAAAGGAAGCCAGGGAAGCCAGTAGGCAGAGACAAGGAGGGATAACATTCTAGGAATGGAGGACAATTGAGAAAGTGTCCAGACCCCTGAAACTGGAGTGTTTTATTCATGGAACATTTACATTGCTGGAGTCATTATATGTAATGTTTTCTTGGCTTTGCTTACTTCACTTTGTATCAGTTTATGTAAATCTTTCCATGCTTCTCTATATTTATCATGGTCATTTCTTACATTACAATAATATTCCACTACATTTATGTGCCACAATTTGTTTAGTCATTCCATAGTTTATGGATATCTACTATGTTTTCAATTCTTTGCTACCATAAAAAGTGCTGCTATGAGTATTTTGGGGTATTTGGAGACTTTCCTTTTTTATCAACAATTCCCTGAGGCATGTTCCTACTAGTGGAATCTGGGAGAAAAGTGTATGGACATTTTAGTCAATTATTTGCATAATTTCAAATTGCTTTCCAGAATGATTGTACTGATTCACAGCTCCACCAACAATTCACTAGTGTTTCTATTTTCCTATAACCTGTCCCATATTGACTATTCTAATCTTTTACATCTTTACCAATTTGCTGTGTCTGAAATGAAAAAACTCAAGGAACTTTGAGTTGAATTTCTCTTTTTATTAGTGCTTTAGCTGTGCTACTCCTCAGAGTTGGACATGACTGAACAACAGGAAGTAGAACTTGAGCCAGGGGAATAGAGCTAGGGAGTTCAGGAACTGGAGTGCTGCACTTTGGACCTAGAGGGCTACATGTGGCCTTGAGGCTTTGAGTTTCCCACCCCAGGAGTAGCAAATTACAATGTAAGGAGATAAGGAGTATAAACAGCTTTTTCAAGAAATTTAGCAGTAAAAGGGAAGTGGGAGTGGGGCAGCTAGCTGATTCAGTGGAGTCCTGGAGTCAAGAGGATCAGACTTCAAATGGGGCCTCTGACACTTAATGACCTTGTGACCCATGGCAAGTCACTTAACCCCAATTGCCTCAGAAAAAAGAGGGCGGGTTTGAGAATGGCATAAACCATAGTTTAAGTCGATAACAAGGCCAGGTGAAACTTTTTTTTTTTGGTCTTTTTGGAGGGGGGAAGGCAGGGCAATCAGGGTTAAGTGACTTGCCCAGGGTCACAAAGTTAGTAAGCCTTAAGTGTCTGAGGCTGCATTTGAATTTAGATCCTCCTGACTCCAGGACCTGTACTCTATTCACTGTGTCACCTAGCTGCCCCCAGGTGAAACTTTTTTAAAGAGTGAGGGATATGTGACAATATTTGTTGGAAGCAGGAAAAGGCAACATGGATAAAGAGAAATTGAAGATTAGAGAAAGATGGAGGGGGTAATCTCTAGGAGGAGAGAGATGAGAGGGAATACTACCAAGGGCACAAGTAGAGGGGTTGCCCTTGATAAGCAGAGGGATTACTTTTTCCTCTGAGACTGGAGCAAAAGGAGGAGAGAATGGGATGGTAAGAAAATGAGAAGTGTAAAATTGGGGAGATAATTGTCTCCATTTTCTACATTAAAAAGTCCTTTTTATTGAAAGATGGCAGGGAAAGGTTGTCATAGGTGGGTTGAAAAAAGAAGGCTTGAAGCAGATGCTGTGGAAGCTGTGATAGGGGTGGAAGAATAATGATTAATGCTAACAGTGTACTTTGCAATTTAGGCACCAGTCTTCCAGAAAGTTTTTTTTTTTTAAATTTTACATTAATGTATAGACAAGCCATTTCTAGCTTGAAGAGTTATAGGTTCAAACTGGAATAGTTCCCCCATGCCTTTCAACATGATTGTGCTCCAAAAAGTTTTGCATTAATATTTGTAGGAATTTTCAACAAGGAAAAGGTAAAAATATGTCAAGATATAGTTTTGGATTGACTTTCCAGAACTATTTGGTTGCTTCCTGGACCACTCCCCTTGAGGATTGAAAAAGAGTTCCTTCCTGCGATCAATATCTTAACCTTGAATGCAAAAGAGACTCTCCCTTTAAGTGAGTTGCACCACTCATTTCAGGTGGGTGGGTGGGGACACTGATCTTATCTAGATCAGAGTCAAGTTTGGTTTCCTTATCTTCTTCCTTAATTTCAAAGAAAAACTTTAGCTTTTGTTCTTTCTACTTTCCTAATGGGAAGACTCTCAAAAGGGTTTTAGGCTAGAAAAATATTATTTCTTAATATTTCTAGAGGAACTGAAAAGGTGGTTTTAAAAATATACTTTCATAGGAGGTAAATTAGGGAGGAACAAAAGGATTGTATATGACAGAGTTGAAATGAGATGTGTTAGTGGATCCAGATAAAATGATTGGGTGATTTCATTGATATTTATCAGATGAGTAAAAGAAGATGTAGCACTGGGAATGAAATCCAGAGACTCATCTTCCTGAGTTCAAATCTGGCCTCAGACACTTACTAACTGTGTGACCTCGAGCAAGTCACTTATCCCTGTTTGCCTGAGTTCCCCATCTGTAAAATGAGCTGGAAAAGGAAATGGCAAACCACTCCAGTAACTTTACAAAGAAAACCTCAAATGGGGTCACAAAGAGTTGGACTATACTGAAAATGACTTAACAGCAACAACAGACTATGTGCTTTGCAAATATTGGAGAGGATTCTGGGAAGATGACAGCATAGGTCAGAAAACTTTCGGCTCTCCAGATTTCCTCCACAAAAAAAAAAAAGGACAAAACTTCACCTCAGAGCAGCAGAAATAAATATGAGGTAAAACAGTTGTCTTCCTAAGACAATTTGAGAAGACCCCAGGAAAGACTGAATCTCCAGGAGCAGAGATTTGGCCTGAGTCAAGTGCAAACTCCTCCAGGCCCACTCTGTAGAATCAACAAACAACAAACCTTGGGGGAAGCTGGACTGAGCAGCCTCAGCCTTAGAAACTTATTTTGTAGACAGTGTGGGGGGTCTGAAAACTGAGTAAGAGAAGATTGAAGAACCTTCCACTATCCATGCCAAGCACAATTGTGCTGACCAGATCCTCCTGAGCTTTGGCTTTGGGGAGAAGGAGCTAGAATACAGCTGGTGAATGCAGTAGTGAGGGGTGGGTATCCTCTTAGCTGTGGGCACTTGCAGGAGAACAGAGTCTCTGCTTGCAGGTCCAGGGCAGAGAGGACAACTATAGTTTGCAGTCATCTAAGGGACTGCAGGGAGTAAGATCTTTTGCAGGACAATGTGGCTGGGGGCCTTAGCTATGGCTTAGGAGTAGAGAGGAGAGCCCAAGTTTGGGCCATGAGAAAGACCTCAGAAAATAACAGTAAGAAGGACCTGAACTTTGGGGCATCATTCCCCATACCTTGGGACTACAACTTGATTACACTAATAGCAGTTCAAAACAAAACAAAAAATACAAATGAGTAAGCAAAGGAGAAAGAATCAGCCATAGATAATTACTATGGGGACAGAGAAGATCTGGGTTTATATTCAGAGGAAGATAACAGCTAAAAAGCCACTCCTTTTTCCAATGAGAAATGTTAAGTGATCCCAAGCACAAAAAGAATTCTTAGAAGAACTTAAAAAAGGACTTTAAAAATCAGAGAGATCAAGGAACAACTAGGAAAAAAATAAGAGATATCAAGAAAATTAAGAGAATTATGAAAAGAGAGTCAACCTACTTGAAATAGAGAATCAAACACTTAGGGAAGAAAATAATTCGTTGAAAAACTAGAAAAAACAAGGGGTAGCTAATGACATTCTAAGATATCAAGAAATCATAAAACAAAATAAAAAGAATAAAAACATAGAAGAGAATCTGCAACATTTCATCAGAAAAACAACTGATCTGGAGAACAGATTGAAGAGAAATAATATAAGAATCGTCAGACTACCTGAAAACTACAATAAAAAAATCTTGATACGATATTACAAGAAATTATCAAGGAAAATTATCCTGAAGTTCTAGAACAAGAAGACAAAGCAGAAACTGGAAAAACAAAACAAAACAAAAAACCAAAAAACCCCACTGATCTGATCCATATATGAAAGAGATCCTAGGAGGAAAATTTATAGACATATCATAGCCAGCTTTCAAAGCTCCCAGGTTAAGGAGGAAGTAGTGGAAGCAACAAGAAAAAAAAAATTTAAATATCATGGAGCTACAATAAGGATTACACGAGACCTAGCAGTTTTTACACTGAAGGACCATAGGTCTTGGAATACTAAATTTTGTAGAGCAAAAGAACTGGGGTAACTTACCCAGCAGAGTTGTTCAATCCTGAATGAAAAAAGAAACCCAAACATTTAAAGAACTGAAATACTTTCAGGTTTTGTGACAAAAACCCCAGAACTTAAGGGAAAATTCAGCATAAAACATTCAGGAGAAATATAAGGCAAATATTAAAGACCAATTATAAGGGACTCAGTAAGGTCAAATTGTTTACTATGTATATATAAAAATATTAACAATACTCATAATTGTCATCATTTTTGCGTTGTTTGAAAGTAAGGCTTGGGCTAAGTTGAGAATGATGGGGTGGTTCTAAAAAAAATGTAGGGAGAGATAAAAGAGTTATTATCTAAAACAAATGAGGTATGAAAGAAAAAATTGATAAAGAAGAAGCTAGTAGGGGAGAAGGTGGAATGCAGGAACCTTACTCTCATCAGGAATGAGTTAAAGAGGGAAATTCTTTCTCTCTCTCTCTCATCTGTATGTATGCACATATAATACTCTTCTAATTCTGGAAAGAAATAAGAGGGCAAGGGTATAGGGTGGGGGGAGAGTTAAAGGTGGGACTCTTAGAATGCTGAGTAGGTTAAAGAAAAGGAGGGCAAAGTAGTAGGTTGAAGTAAAGCAGAGGAGTGAGGAGAGACAGGGTAAATAGGGTGAGGAGGATGGTGAGGAAAAATAGCAAGGAGGAAAATACACAAGTTATTTTAGCTTAGAATGTGAATGGCATGAATTTACCCATAAAATGGAAATAGATAACAGAATAAAGAATTTAACTCAACAATATGTTGCTTCCAGGAAACTATAAAAAATGGAAGATACACACAAAGATAAAAATAAGAGCAGAAATAGAATTTATTATGTAAAAAAGCAGGAATAGTAATCATGACTTCAAAGTTTTGTTTTTTTTTTTACTAAGATTTTTGTTTATTACCAACAAAATCTAGCAGGAAGAGAGAGAAATTCTGCCTGCCAAGGTACACACAAAAACTATAATGGATACAATTGCAAGGCACTCTTCATACAAATATAAATAGATCTAAATCACTGGAGAAATATTAATTGCTCATGGGCAGTCCAAGTCAATATAACAAAAAGACAATACTACCTTGTTCAGTGCCATACCAATCAAAGTACCAAAAAATCGCTTTATTGAGTTAGAAAAAATAATAACAAAATTCATTTGGAGGAATAAAAGTTAAAAAATGTCAAGGGAATCAATTTTTAAAATGTGAAGTAAGGGTACCTAGCACCACCAGATATCAAACTATATTACAAACCTATAATTTGAATTGAATTGTCTTTAAAACAATTTGGTGCTGGGTAAGAAATAGAGAAGTTGATCAGTAGAACAGGCCAGGGATACAATATATAGAAGCAAATACAATAATCTAGTGTTTGGTAAACCCAAAGATCCCAACAATTAAATTTCCTGCTATTCTTAAGGATACCATCATCTTCCCAGTCACCAAGACTACAATCTTGGCATTCTCTTTGACTCCCTACTCTCATTTATCCTAAATATCCATTCTGCCACTCTAGCTTCTTATTTCTACCTTCACAACCTCTCTTGTTTATCTCCTTTTATTTCCACTCCCACAGCCTCCACTTTAACCCAAGTCCTCATCTCCTCTTTTTTTTTCTCTAAGTCCCTTGAGTCTTTATTATTCTATAGTTTTTTTTTAATTAAACAAATGCTTTATTAACTTCTGGTTTACATCATTCATTTCCACCAGATTATGAGTTACATTTTTCCCCCATTTTTTCCCTACCCACCACCCCAGAATAGCAGTCCCACTAGATATCCCCTCATCCAATCTGCTCTCTCCCATATCTTCTCCCATACCCCCTTCGACTTTGCCATTAGGGCAAGGTGAATCTCTGAGCCCCACTGCCTGGACATCTTATGAAACATTTAATTTTAAAACTTCAATTTTCAGATCCATTCCCTTTCTCCCTTGTCACCCACTCCCTCTGAGAAGATAAGCAATTCAGGATGTGTTGTACATGTATATCTATGCAAAACATTACCATAGTAGATATATTGTAAAAGACTGCTTATATTTCCCTCCCACCTGTCTCACCTCCCATCTGGTCCATTCCCTATTTTGATCTTGTCCCTCTTTGATAGTGGGTACTTCCAACCTCCCCTCCCCCCAGAATGCCCTCCCCTCCATCATCCCCCCTCTCATCCCCCTTTCCCCTACTCAGGAGAGTGAGGGTAAGATATTCCATTTAGTATGTATGTGATTCCTTGAGCCAACTTCAGTGAGAATATGCTTTTGCCTTTTTGCCTTCCTGTTCTTCCCCTCCCCTGCAACTACTTCCCCTTGCCTCTTCTACATGAGATAGTTTACCCTACCCGGTCTCTCTCCATCTCCTCTTGCCACTTTCCTCTCTCACCTCTTGACTTCACCCCTTAAGAAGCCCCAGAGCCAGAAGGACCAGAGCTCAGATCCAGCCCCAGACACCCAACACACAAACAAAAACCCAGCCGCGTGACCCCGGGCAAGTCACTCAACCCCAATTGCCCTCCAAAAGAAAAAAATAATCGTCCCTTCCCATCAAATTCAACCTGTGCCCTCTATCCATGTATACCTGTGAACATATGCCATGTACCCTTCTTCAATTATTTTCATAATGAGAAAGGTTTCATCAAACACAGTTATTGTTTTTCCATGTAGGACTGTAAATAGTCCAACTTTGATAAGTTCCTTTTGATTTCTTTTCCTTGATTACCTTCTCAAGCATCTCTTGCTTCTTGTGTCTGAATGTCAAACTTTCTATTCAACTCTGGTTTTTTCATCAAGAATGCTTGAAAGTCCTCTGTTCCACTGAATGACCATATTTTCCCCTGAAACAAAATACTCAGTTTTGCTGGGTAGGTGACCCTTGGCTTCAATCCCAGTTCTTTTGCCCTCTGGAATATCATATTCCATGCCCTTTGATCCCTCAGTGTAGAAGCTGCCAGGTCCTGTGCTATTCTGATTGTGTTTCCACAATATTGAAATTGTTTCTTCCTGGCTGCTTGGAGTATTTTCTCCTTGATCTGGGAATTCTGGAACCTGGCTATAATATTCCTGGGGGTTTTCTTTTTGGGATCTTTTTCAGGAGGTGATCTGTGGATTCTTTCAACCTCTATTTTGCCCTCTGGGTCTAAAATATCAGGGCAATTTTCCTTGAGAATTTCTTGAAGGGTGATTTCTAGGTTCTTCTTTGATCATGGCTTTCAGGTAGTCCAATAATTTTTAAATTGTGTCTCCTGGATCTATTTTCCAGGTCAGTGGTTTTTCCCATGAGATATTTCACATTGCCTTCTAATCTTTCATTTGTTTGGATCTGCTTAACAGCATCTTGATTTCTCATAAAGTCATTAGCTTCCATTTGCTCCAGTCTAATTCTGAGGGAATGAATCTCCTCAGTGAACTTTTGAGATTCTTTTTCCATCTGGCAAATTCGACTTTTTAAGGCATTCTTCTCCTCATTGCCTTTCTGAGCCTCTTTTGCCATTTGAGTTAGTCTATTTTTTAAGGTGTTATTTTCCTCAGTCAGGCTGTTGACTGTTATTTCATACTTTTCTTGCATCTTTTTCATTTCTCTTCCCAAATTTTCCCCCACTTCTCTTATCTGCTTCTTAAGGTCCTCTATGGCCTGTAGCCAGCTTGTATTTTCATTTGGGGCTTTTGGTGCAGGAGTTCTGACCTCACAGTCCTCCTCCATGCTTTGAGCCTCTTTGCCCCTAAAATAGGAGTCCAATGTTGAACTTTTCTGTTTATTTTGTTTCGTTTGCCTAGGCATATTAACACTTAATTACTTGATTTTTGGGTTTGTTGCCACAGTATGACTCTGCCACCAGACAGGGGAGCTTCCGCCCAAACGTGGGGTCTTCACAACTTCCGCCAGTTGGGTGGCCTCTGTAAAGCCTCCACCCAGTCTGGCAAGTTGGATACCCACCCCAAACTTCCCCCCCAGACCACAATCCAGATCCAGGCAGTTTAAAGCAAGAGTGATTAACCCCCAGACTGATTGCTGGATCTCCCTGCAGTTCGCAGACCAGGAGCTAGAGCCACTACTGACGCTGCAAAATGGCTTCTGTACAGCTGTTTCTTCAGCAGCTTTTCGCCGCCAGGGGAGGAAGCCACGGGTTCCCCAAATACAGGTCCTAAAGTCCATAGGGCACTAACCTCTCACTTTGTCCTAGGCATATCTGTGCTGATAATTCTGGAATCGCCACAATTGCTGGTGTTCTGGGGTCCCTCCAGCCGGCTGAAGGCCTGGCCGCCCTGAGGCTAAAACCTCGGACCTGGGTTCTGCTCTGCAGGCTGCACTATTGGTTCCCAGTGCGCTGTGCTGCCTGCTCTCAGAGCTCAGGGCTGCTGGGCTATCCTCAGCAGGAGGTTAGCTTCTCTGTGCCGTTCTGTGGGTGCTGGGGCTCCAGAAGTTGTTCAGAGTCCCCTTTCACATTGTTTGAAATTTGTGTGGGGCAGAGCACGTTGGAAATGCTGTTTCTACTCTGCCATCTTGGCTCCGCCCCCCCCATGACCTCAAAGTTAAAGTTAAAATAGATTTAATCAAAAGTGAAAAAATAGAGAAACTATACTATGTGTCAGCAATATTATTCAATATTGTTTTAAACCATTTAAAATACCTGGATAGTATAAAATACCTGAGCATATACCTGCCAAAACAGACACAGAAACTATATGAGCAGGGTGGCTAGATGGTGCGATGAATAGAGCCCTGGAGTCAGGAGGACCTTAGTTCAAATCCAGCCTCAGACACTTAACACTTACTAGCTGTGTGACCTTGGACAAGTCACTTAACTCCAATTGCCCCTCCAAAAAGCAAAAAAAAAAAAAGTATATGAGCATAAACACAAATCACTTTTTATACAAATAAACTCAGATCTCAATGATTGAAGTAATATTTATTGTTCATAGGGAAGTAAAGCCCATATAACTTAAAAAAATGACAATTTCACCTAATTTATTTATTCAATGTCATCCCAAATATATTACTAAAAAATTATTTTACTGAGTCAAAAAAATATCAAAGTTCATTTGGAAGAGCAAAAGGTCAGGAACTTCAAAGAAAATGATGTAAAGGGAGTAGATTCAGCAGTATCAGACCTTAAATTATACTATAAGGGAGAGTATTGTTGAAGGGTAAAAAGGATAATTTCAATTATTTTAAATTAAAAATTTCCTGTAGAAATAAAGCCTATGTAGCCAAGAATAGAAGGAGTGCAGAAAATTGGTGGGGAAATTTCTTTGATAATCTCTCAGATAGGATGTGACTGAATTGGAATTTTGTTGTGGTAATGATCAGGTGGGTGCTTTAGAAAAATGTGGAAAGGCTTGGACCTATGAAGGAAGTTGCTATCCACCTTCAGAAAAACAGATGAGAGGGAAATAATCATGGTATAGTATTATATATATGTATGTTTATAGATATCTATTATACATATACATATATACATATACATATATGTATATGTGTATGTGTATCTCCGCCCTTACTTGTACCCTCCTTTAGAAGGGGAGGAATGGAGGAAAATAAAGTAAGAAGTACACAGCAGAGAAAGAAAGAAAACCAACAAGGAAGCAAAGAAAAACTGGGCAGTTTTTATTATATAGTGTATTATTTATTATATAGTATAATGTAGTATTTATTATATAGATTTTCTTGAAATGAAATTTTATTGTTTTATGTTGAACCCCTCTCTTATGGTCTGCTATGTACATGTTAATTTTTTCTTCTTCTCATTTTGTTTTGAAGTTTAAAATAAAATTTACCAACAAAAAGATGAATAAATATAAATATCTTATTTGATTGTTAATAATGTTAATAACCCTGGGTGAGGTAGGTACTATTTATTATTCCCATTTTATAGGTGGAGAAATTGAGGCAAACAGGTTAAGTGACTTGTGTAGAGTCACACAGCTAGGAAGTGTCTGAAGCTGGATTTGAACTCATTTCTTCCTGACTCCCTTTTATCATTTTAATTTTTCCTGTAAGGGAAGCAGAATGGCACAGAATTGAATTGTGGTGTTATAGAAGATTTCTGAGATAGGATGTAACTGAATTGGAATTCTGAGAGTCTCTTGAACAGCAAGGAGGTCAAATCAGTCAATACTTAAATTAATTCAGACTAGTCATTGGAAAGACAAATACTGAATCTGAAGCTTAAATACTTTGACCCTATAATGAGAAGACACAACTCATTAGAAGAGACCCTGATGCTGGGAAAGATGGAAGGCAAAAAGAAAAGGGAGTGGCAGAGGATGAGATGGTGTCATGGAAACCACAAACATGAGCTTGGACAGACCTTGAGAGAGGGTAGAAGACAGAAAGGCCTGGCTTGCTTTGTTCTGTGGGGTCCCAGCTGAACAACAATCAGCTTCCTGACTCCAGGCCCAGTTTTCTATCTGCTGCACCCCTAAGATTCTTGAAATTACATCACCTGGAGGCCTAGATCTCTTCGGTTTCCCCCTTCTCCAAACCCAGGCTATTTTACAGGCAAGTCTCTATTTTTCAGAAAAAAAAAAAATGTATTTATTTTCTCAGTGGAACTTGTTCATTATTTATACTGTATAGACAGCGGCATCTCCTGGTGAAGTGTGATATTGTAACCCAATTTCTCGATGGCATCAAACACACCCAGGACAAAGCTTGTGTTATAATGAGGATTATGAAATTTAAGACTGGAAGAGAATTCAGACACCTTCAGATCTGACTCTCCCTCCTGAGGCTTCAGGTTAATTCAATGGATATTTATTAAGTGCCTACTCCAGGAGAAAGCACAAGCTAGGTACTGTAGATGTGTGTGAAGCATAAAGCAAATTGTCCCAGCCCTCAGTAAACTTCTTTTCTCAGGGTAGGGGAATACAAAACAAACGCAAATATGTATCATTTAGTCATTTTCACTTGTTTCCAAATCTTCGTGACCTCTTTTTGAGGTTTTCTTGGAAAAGTTACTGGTGTGGTTTGCCATTTCCTTCTCTAGCTCATTTCGCAGATGAGGATACTGAGGTAAACAGGGTTTAGTGGCTTTCACAGGGCCAAACACCTAGGAAATGTCTTAGGTCAGATTTGAACTCAGGTCTTCTTGATTCCAGGGCTGGCACTCTATCCACTTCACACCTAGCTACCCACAAATTTTTTTTTTAAATTTTAACAAATGCTTTATTAACTTCTGGTTTACATCATTCATTTCTGCCAGATTTTGAGTTACATTTTCCCCCATTTTCCCTCTGCCCACCACCCCAGAATAGCAGTCGCACAAGATATCCCCTCATCCAATCTGCTTTCTCCCATATCTTCTCCCATACCCTCTTCAACTTTGCCATTAGGGCAAGGTGAATCTCTGTGCCCCAATGCCTGCACATCTTATCTCCCAATTACATGCAAAATAGTATTAATAATAGTATTTATATACATTTGAAACATTTAATTTTAAAACTTCGGATTTCAGATCCATTCCCTTCCTCCCTTGTCACCCACTCCCTCTGGGAAGATAAGCTATTCAGTATGTGTTGTACATGTATAGCTATGCGAAACATTACCGTAGTAGATATATTGTAAAAGACTGCTTATGTTTCCCTCCCACCCATCCCACCCCCAACCTGGTCCATTCCCTACTTTGATCCTGTCCCTCTTAGAAAATGGGTACTTCCAACCTCCTGTCCCCCCAGAATGCCCTCCCCTCCATCATCCCCCTTCTCATTTCCCTTCCCCCTCTCCTGCAGGGTGAGATATCCCATTTAGTATGTATTTCATTCTCTCCCTATAGCTACCCACAAATAAATATAGTATAATAAAAATACTTAATGAAAATCAAGGTTGGGAGAGAATACTAAGGGATGGGAGAAGATTTGGGGCAGGGGATGGAGAGAATATCACACATCTAGGAAGGTTGCACAGGAAAGATATATCCTAAATTGAACCTTAAGGAAGATAAGGATTCTGAGAGGTGGAATTAGGGAGGGAGTGTGTGTGCATTCCAGACATTTGGAATAGCTGGTTAAAATACACCTAGATGGGAAATAGTGTCAGTTTCTAGACATCTTGCTACTCTTATCCAGCCTGTCCTTCCTCCTTCCTTCACCAATAGGCTGAAACAGTGTGAAAGGGACGGATATGAAATAGGTATGGAAAGCTAAGTAGAAACTTGATAGTGGAGAACCTTAAAGTTCGGTGGTAAGCATTTATTAACAGTCTACTCTGTGCTAGGTTACTATGCCAAGAACTGGGAATACAAAGAAAGGCAATAGACTGTCCCTGCTCTTGAGTAGCTCAGAATCTAATAGGGAAGACAATAAACAAGCAACTACGTACAAACAAGCTGTATGCAGAATAGATGGGAAATAATTGACAGAGGAGAGGCACTATAATTAAGAGAGATGGGGAAAGGCTGCTCATAAAAGGTGGGGTTTTAGGTGGGCTTTCTTTTTCTTGTTCATATTCCTAGCACAGCTTGTCAGTCTGGTGTCCAACTCTTCATGGCCCCCTTTATGGTTTTCTTGGTAAAGATACTGGAGTGGTTTGACATTTCCTTCTCCAGCTCATTTTACAGGTGGGGAAACCAAGGCAAACAGGGTTAAGTGACTTGTCCAGGGTCACATAGCTAGTAAATATCTAAGGCTAGATTTGAACTCATGAAATGAGTCTTCCTGATTCCAAGTTCAGTGCCCTATTCACTACACTACCTAGTTGGTGCAGTAGGTCCTTAATAAAGGTTTATTGACAATTGCCTTGAAGGAAGCCAGGGAAGCCAGGAGGCAGAGATGAGGAAGGACAGGATCCTTGGCATGGGAGATAGTCATTGAAAATGCCTGGAGCCTAGAGATGGAAAGAGTCACTGTATCGAAGTGGTGTGTGTGTGTGTGTGTGTGTGTGTGTCTAAGCCTAGAAAGGTGGGGAGTGGTAGATTATGAATACTAAAGAGTTTGTATTTTATCTTATGAATAATGGGGGGTTATCAAAGGCTTTTGGGCAGGGAAGTGACATAGTCAGACCTAAACTTTAGGAAAATTATTTTTGTAGCATTGTGAGAATGGATTAGTGAGGGGAGTCCAAAAGTAGGGAGAGCCATTAGAAAAATGGTTATAATAGTCCAAGCCAGAGGTGATAAGGGGCCTGAACCAGGTTAGTGACTAAGTACAGAGAAAAAGTTGTTGTTGCTGGTTTTGTTGTTTGTTCTTGGTTCTTGAAGAGGATCATGGCATCAGGAAGGTGATTTAATTGGATTTAATTGAGGGAGGGCTGTGCAAAGTCACCAGCCTCACTTTCTCCTCCAGAGCCATCTGGGACCAGTAGAAAAAAATAAATCAGGAAATCTGGGGATGGGCCCCTGGGGAGAAAAAGATAGGTGTAATAGATGAAGTCAGTCAATTAATTAGCAAGTTTTAAGAGTGTATTATCCTAGGTGCTGAAGATATAAATAAATAAGATGTGGCTGGTGTGATATAGGGAGAAAGTCTTAGATTTTAGTATTATTTTGCTTCAGATCTTCACCTCTATTCTTATTTCAATTGGGTCAGAAATTGCCTGGAGCTCTTGAAGATTGATCCGATATACCTTACAATTAGCTTGCTCTAGCCTAGAGGCAAACTGGCCCTCAGGTCCATTAGACTTTTTGTTTTGGGGGGAATTTTAAAGATACTGAAAATCTTGGCTGTTTTGGATAGAGGGGCAGTCCCTGAGTATTGATTACAATTCAAACTAACAATATTGATTACAATTCAAACTAATCATAATTCAAACTCCACCCCTTTTGCCTTCTCAATATGCAATTAAAGAGAAAGAATTGATTCTATTTTTTTTTCAAGGGAAAGTCAAATCCCCTTGGTACTCATTAAAACAGAGAATGTAAACTTGACTTTATAGACTAGAAAACTTTTCAAAAGAAACCTACTTTAGGATAGAGAGAAATGGGGGAGTAAGTGGGGAAAGGTTACCATTGTCCATTATAACAGAATTAAGCAGCTATTTTGTCCTCATAGCCTGAAATTCATTATAGTTTAGCTATTTAAAGCCTTGAATGACAGTCTAATACTGCCAGTCTAGAGAGGTTGCACCTTTTAAAGTTTCGAGAAAAACATTCACACCTCATAAAGGGATCACTGGGTGACTACAATTTCAGTTTAACACCTTGTTACCACATTAAGCCTCCATCAACTGTGATTAAATCCTGTGACTACATTAACTGAGCTGGGGTAGGGGTAGAGGAGGAGAAACCAAATTCCCTTTCATGCTTATGTTTAAGACAGAAGACACAAAAGACACTTATACTCAAGTCCATAAACAATAAAGACAACTTTTGTAATCCAATTGTACCAAATCCCATGAGGACTTCAGTGGTTCACATGACTACCTACACTTTCCTCTAGACCTTGGCATCATCTCTTTAGGGGTGGATGCACACTATTCTTTCTCTAGAAATCCAGTTTATCCTGCAAAAAGATAACTTGAATTTTTTGCACCTGGGCAAACAGAAAACACACCCTCAATCAATCAATAACAATCAGTGAGCATTTATTAAGTACTTACTATGAACTAGATACTGGAAACATAACTAGAGAGTGACACAGTCCCTTCAAGGAGCATGCATTCTACTGGGACTTAATTTAGTTGGGGCAAGAACAACCTATTGATGGGGCGTCTCTGGTGGACTGGACTGGAAAGCAGATTAAGTCCAGGCCATGGAGAAGGTCTTTTGGGGGACCCCTCTTCCCTCACTGGGATAGGAAAAGAGGAAGCACTGACCGTCTTGTAGCTTCCCATTTTAACTAAGTATGTTGTTCAGTTGTGTCCAACTCTTTGTGATCCCATTTGGGGTTTTCTTGGCAAAACACTAAAGTGATTTGCCATTTCCTTCTTCAGCTCATTTTACAGGTGAAGAAACTCTTCCCTCGAATCTCCAATAACTGGAACTTTTCTTATTGCAAACTTCCAGCTAATTAGTACCACTTTTATATCAAAGGTAGGAAACCAATCAGATGCTCCTGAGTAATACCCAGCTCAGCCCTTTTCAGTATTAAGAGTCAGGATGCTTATGGAACTTGGAGGGGTGAGTTAACACTGTACAGGCCAACAACTTCAGTCTGCCGAAAGAAAGATGTGGTACTGACCTAGGATGCTTTAATTTAACTTTGCCAGGAGGTGGATTAATTTGGAGCACTGCAAGATAACCTTTTTATTCCTCCCTAATTGATTGCTTTCCACATAAGCTATTCCTACTTTCCACATAAGCTATTTCAAACTTTCTCTTCCCTCCTCAGACCTTCCCTCTCTTATCTGCCCCATTCTCCTGACCAAATGAGGACCTTGCCTCTTATTTTGCTTAGAAAATTGAGGCCATTTGAACATCGGCTTCTTCTTCTCCCTTTCTCTTCATCTCAACACCCCTTGAGACCATCTCTTCTATTTCTTCTTCCTTTCCTCCAGTCTCTGACAAAAAGGTGGCTCTTTGCCTTGCCAAGGCCAGCCCCCCCCACGTGATCACTTGATAAAATCCCCTCTTAATTTCTCCTCATTTCTCAAATCTTTAGCCTTTCCCTATTTTCTGGTTTCTTCTTTATTGCCTTCAAATCTGCCCTGTTCTTTCAAAACAAAGAAACAAAAACCTTCACTAGACCTCACCATTTCTTCATACTGTCATCCTATATCCCACCCGTTTCATTATCAAATTCTGTGAAAAAATTCTCTATGGCTGCTGGCTCCACCTCCTAACTACTCACTTCTCAACCCCTTGCAATTGGAATTTTTGCTTCACCAATCAACTGACACCCCTCTTTCCAAAGTTGCCAGTGACCTCTTTTTGTTTTTAATTCAACCCCTCCTCAAAGAAGTAGCATGCTGGTGAATGTTTAATAACTGACCCCCTGAAACAAATGTCCGACACACTTTTAAATTTAATCTGTGTTATTAATATTTTCTCCATCATTTTCTTAAATCTAGATCAAGCAATAAATCTTAAATCGACCAGGCAATGAATTGAGTCCTGATTTGTGGCAATTGAAATTTTAATGAAAGGTTCTCTTGAGCCTCTAAAAGCAGGCTCGAATACACCCCCTACCCTTCCAAGTTTCTCTGCTCCAAAGGCAGTTTACATTCATTTAATTGGTTTTTACAACCAAATAATTCAAATGGCCAGATCACTTAGCTAGGCTGGTACTTAACAAGTAGATGTAGGTTGATGCTGGGATCCTGTTTAAAGCCCTTCCAGCATCATAGAAACTACTTGACATTGCACTCTGTTATTAGTCTTTAAGAAACCAGAGTCACTTCTATAGTATGATGAGATGTGAAAGCCAGACTTTGTGGATATAAAAATAAAGGAGGAAAGGCAGGAACTTGCATGAGTTTGTGCCCTAATAACCTCCAAAAATAAAGGAAAAAAAATCAAGTCATACATTCTGATGGTTGGTTTAGAAAATTTGGGGTCGAGGTAGCTTTAATATCTTGCTAAGGCCCCAGAACTTGCCACTGTCTTAGAAGTTCCTTCATTGATAGTTACAGATTTCCTAAGATTTAGAGCTAAAAAGGATTCCAAAGATTGTTTCATCCAAGTTGCTAAGTTTGTAGATAACTAAATGAAGCTCAGAGATATTGTGATTTACCCTCAGTTTCATAGATTCCAAATAGCAGAGCCAGAATTTGAATAGAGGGCTGGTCTTTTGACTCTAAAGTCAATGCTTTTCTGTACATTCATTCATTAAAAATTCATTCTGCTATAAACCCTTTCCCTCCCTCCCTCCCCCCCACTTAGGAATAAGTCCACAGTTTTATAATTGAAATTTACTGGCAAAGGAACCAAAGCTTCATTTTGCAACTACATTTTTCTGGTACAAATCTATCCCTTTTGCAAGTATCCCAATCCTTCTAGCCAGCCTCCTGCCCATAATCCCTTCTCCATCCCACATGCCTTTCAATTCATTTTTGCTGAAACAACAGTGCCACCTAATGGACAAATCCTGGCATTCCATATGCAAATTACTTGCTGCTTGGTGTTCAATCATTTCAAACCATATCTGACTCTATGTGATCCTATTTGGGGTTTCCTTGGCAAAGATGCTGGAGTGGTTTGCCATTTCCTTCTCCAGCTCATTTTACAGATGAAGAACTGAATCATCTGATAGTCACAAAATCACAAAGATGGAGCTGGAAAGACCTTTAAAGATCTCTACAAAATTGTCCCCTACCTATTGGCAAACGCCATCTACTACAGGACCAGCACTGACCCTTGTAGACAGTCTTTCCTCAAAGTTTCCATCGTGCTTTGAAGATAGCAATTATGACTTCTTAGTACCATTTGACTTAAGGAAATTGGGCAACCAGACTTCATCATTTGTGACCCCCAGGTTAACTTAGGCATTGAAAGAAAGGTACATTTATAGCTAGAAGGGACCTACTATCTCATTTGATAAGGGTGATGACAAGGATAGCTAACATTTACACAATGCTTACTAAGTGTCAGAAACTATGCTAAGCTCTTTATGGATTTGCATGGTAATCTGGGAAGTAAGTGCTATTATGATGCCCATTTTATAGAGGAAGAAACTGAGGCAGGCAGAGATGAAGTGGCTTTCTCAGGGTCATAGAGCTAGTAAGTGTCAAGAGGTTGTATTTGGACTCAGACCTTCCTTTCCTACTCAGAAAAGGAGTGTGTATTGGATAGTTTTTTAAATTTGTTTTTCTTTGTATCCATCTGTGGAAGTGTTCTCTTACTGTAGGTTAACCTATATGACCTGAAAACCTAGATAAGACTCCTTCCTGTTTATATCTTCTTTTATTTGGTGCAGGTCATTATGAAATCTTGAAAATCTGGGAACTGGAATCAATGCCATAATTTGCCAAGCAGTTCTAGGAATGACTCAGTCCTATAGTGTATTGACCTGGCAGCCTGTGTCCTATAGGAAGGAAACATGATGGAGTGAATGCTTTATAGCAATGACTTTAAGTTTTAATTCACTCTCTCCATGACTAGGTTCATGGTAGGGGATGGTGTATTGGGTGTTGGAGGACATAACTTTGTAGCTTCCATTCTTGTTTTGTTAAAAAAACTTAATTGACGTTAATTGGGGCAGTTGGGTAGTGCAGATCCAACTGCAGATATTAGTTGTATGACAAGTCACTTAACCTTTCTGAGGCTCATTTTTTTGAATCTGTAAAATAGTACTTTCCTTTTATGGTTTTTGTGAGGATCAAATGAGATAATATTTGTTAAGTTCTGCAAAAAAAAAGCTCTACAAAAAGTGCTATGTAAATGCTATTTATAAATTATGTTGTTTAGTTGTTTTAGTCATGTCTGACTCTTCATGATGCCATTTGGGTTTTCCTTTACTGGAGTGGCTCCAGTTCATTTTACAGATGAGGAAACTAAGGCAAACAGGGTTAATGTGACTTGCTCAGGGTCATACAGTTTGTATCTGAAATATGAAGTATCTGAAGTTGAATTTGAACTCAGGTCCTCCTGACTCCAGAACCAGCCCTCTATCCACTGTGCCACCTAGCTGCTCCTTAATAAATGATAGTAGAATATTAATTACAGGGTCAACCAACAAATAAAGGAGATATTAACTGATTAGATGATATTGAAGAGATAACTGGTGATGGCTATTGGAGAGAATACAGTGGAATGGGCTCTTGAGCCAGTGACATCAGAAGGATCATCTTAACCCCATGGAGTTACCCCTAGACTCCTGAAAAGGAGATGTAGCTCTCCTAGGGGTGGGGCTCTTTACTACTTTTCCTTCCTACGTACACTTCAGTGAATCTTATTAGAGTAGACTCTCCTCCCCTGGTGCAGACTGCATCCCAGCTGGACCTTCTCATCCTTTTGTGTATTGACCTAAATCACTGGAGGACTTAATTCTTTTTTAATATGGCACATCAGCAATACAATGTGAGTGTATTAATCCATAATTCTAAAGATATGATAATAGAGTTTCATGGTGTAACTATACAGATTACAGCCAGAAAGCAGGCATACATGTACATATTTACATATATATACACACATCTCATATATGTATATCTCATGTTAGCACATATATAGTATTAGTATATTAGCATCTGCAGCAAAAAAGCACACAGCAAGAATACAAAATATAACATTGTATGTTGAGTGTAATAAAATCTGTACTCCAATTCATGCTGGCTAAATTGGCCTTAGCTAATCAAACTGGATAAGAAGATTCACGGAGTAGTTGAACCTGCATTTTCTGAGCTCCCCTGGAGAACCTGGAGATCAATGTGAACTTGAGGGTAGTAAGAATGTCAATGGATCTATATCTCAATATATATTCTGGGTTATATGTTTTCTACCAGCTCTCATGCAGAAACCATAACTGATAAAGTAGGAGTCTGGTATAGCTAAAAGAATGCTGGATTTGAACTTATGCAGGAGTTGAACTTATATCCTACTCCTGACATATCCCACTCCTGATACTACCAGCTGTGTGACCTTCACAGGTCATAACCTTTCTTAGACTCAATTTCTTCATCTTTGAAATGGGAATAATAATTAGCATCTATCTCACAGGGTTGTTGTGAGGTTCAATTAAGATAATATCTGTAAAGCAAGTGCTACATAAGTGTTGACTATTATCAGTATTCTACTAACCCCTATCACGCATGTGTTCATATATTCAGGGAGCATTTAAAAATATTTTATTTTTCCCTAGTTACATGTAAAGACAATTTTTAATATTCATTTCTAGAAAATTTTGAATTCTGTATTTTCTCTCTTCTTCCCTCACTTTTCCCTCTCCCTGAGACAGTAAGCAATTTGATATAGTTTATATATGTTCAGTCATGCAAAGCATATTGCCATATTAGTCATGTAGTGAAAGAAGACACAGATCCAAAGGGGAAAAATAAAACAAACACCACGAAATGAAATACAGAAAGTAAAAAATAGTATTCTTTAATCTGCATTCAGACTCCATCAGTTCTTTCTCTGGAGGTGGATAGCATTTTTCATTATGAGTCCTTTGGAATTGTCTTGGATCATGGTATTGCTGAGAGTATGTCATTGGTAGATGGTTGATGGTTGTATAATGTTGCTATTACTCTGTACAATGTTCTGGTTCTGCTCACTTCACTTTGTATCAGTTTGTGAGTCTTCCCAGGTTTTTCTGAAATCAGCTTGATCATAACTTCTTCTTTTTTTTTTTTAAAAAAAGCAATTGGGGTTAAGTAACTTGCCCAAGGTTACACGGCTAGTCATTATTTGTGTGTGGGTGCTCATTTTCTGAGGCCGGATCCGATCTCGGGTCATCCCAACTCTGAGGCCGGCGCTCTTACTCACTGCGCCACCTAGCTGCCCCAGATCATAACTTCTTATAGCACAGTAATATTCCATTACGATCATACACCACAACTTGTTCAGCCATTCTCCAGTTGATAGTCATCCCCTCAATTTCCAATTCTTTTGCCACTACAAAAAGAGCTGCTATAAATATTTTTGTAAAAAATAGATTCTTCCCACACCCTCTCCCCTTTTTTAATCTCTTTGGGATACAGATCTACTAGTGATATTGTTAGATCAAAGGATATGCACAGTTTTATTGCCCTTTGGACATAGTTCCAAGTTGCTCTCCAGAATGGTTGGGTCATTTCACAAATATACCAAGAGTACATTATTGTCCCAATTTTCCCACATTCTCTCCAACATTTATCCTTATCCTTTGCTGTCATATTAACCAATCTGATAGGTGTGAGATGGTACCTCAAAGTTGTTTTAATTTGCATTTCTCTAATCAATAATGATTTAGAGCTTCTTAAAAATATGAAATAGATAGTTTTGATTTCTTCATCTGAAAACTTCTTGTTCATGTCCTTTGACCATTTATTAATTAGAGGATGATTGTGTTCTTATAAATTAACTCATTTCTCTATATATTTGAGAAATAAGGCCTTTATCAGAAATACTCTATGTAAAAATTTCCCCGTAACTTTCTGCTTTACTTTTAGTCTTGGTTATGTTTGTATAAAACCTTTTAAACTTAATATAATCAAAACTGTCCATCTTATGTCTAGTAATGCTCTCTATCTCTTGTTTGGTCATGAATTCTTCCCTTCTCCATAGATCTGACAGGTAAATTATTCCTTACTCTCCTAATTTGTTTATGGTATCACCCTTTATGTCTAAAACATGCACCCTTTTTGATTTTATCTTGATATATGGTATAATATGTTGATCTATACCTAGTTTCTGCAATACTGTTTTACTGTTTTCCCAACAGTTTTTGTCAAATGTGAGTTTTTGTCTCAAAAGCTGGGGTCTTTAGGTTTATCAAGCACTAGATTACTATGGTCATTTACTACTGAGTAATGTACCTAATCTATTCTGCTTATCCATCACTTTATTTCTTAGTCAGGACTGAATAGTTTTGATGATCACTACTTTATAATACATATTGAGATCTGGTATCGTTAGACCACCCTTCTTCACTTCTCCCCTCCCCTATTAATTCCCTTTATATTTTTGTTTTTCTACATGAATTTTGTTATTATTTTTTCTAGCTCTCTAAAATATTTTTTGGTAGTTTGATTGGCATGACATTGAATAAGTAAATTAATTTAGGTAGAATTGTCATCTTTATTATATTGGCTTGGCCTACCAATTAATATTTTTTCAATTGTTTAGATCTGGCTTTATTTGTGTGAAAAGTGTTTTGTAATTGTGTTCCTGTAGTTCTTGGGTTTGTCTTGGCAGGTAGAATTCCAAGTATTTTATTTTGTCTACAGTTATTTTAAAAGAAAGTTCTCTTTTTATCTCTTATTGCTAGACTTTATTGGTAATATATAGAAATGTTGATGATTTATGTGTGTTTATTTTATATCCTGCAACTTTGCTGAAGTTGCTGATTATCTCAATTAGTTTTTTAGTTGATTCTCTAGGACTCTCTAAGTATACCATTATATCATCTGCAAAGAATTATAGTTTTGTTTCCTCATTGCCTTTTTTTTTAAACAAATGCTTTATTAACTTCTGTTTTACATCATTCATTTCCGCCAGATTTTGAGTTACAATCATTTTCCCCCCCCATTATTCCCCTACTCAACCTCCCAGAATAGTAGTCCCACAAGATATCGCTTCCTCCAATCTGCTCTCTCCCATACCCCCATCGACTTTTCCATTAGAGGAAGGTGAATCTTTGTGTCCCAATGCCTGCACATCTTATCTCCCAATTAAAAGCAAAAGAGTATTAATAATAGTATTTATATATATTTGAAACATTTAATCTTAAGACCTCGAATTTCAGATCCATTTCCTTCCTCCTTGTCACCCATTCCCTCTGGGGAGATAAGTAATTCAGTATATGTTGTACATGTCTAGCTATGCAAAACATTATCATAGTAGATATATTGTACAAGGCTGCTTATAATTCCCTCCCACTCATCCCACCCCCACCTGGTCCATTCCCTACATGATCCTGTCCCTCTTCTATAGTGGGTACTTCCAACCTCCCCTCCCCCCAAGGATGCCCTCCCATCCATCATCCCTCCTCTCATCCCCCTTCCCTCTATCCTGCTGCAGGTTGAGATATCCCATTTAGTATGTATGTCATTCTCTCCCTGAACCAAATTCAATGTGAATGTGGTTTTGCCTTTTTAGCCTTCCTATTCTCCCCCTCCCTTGCAACCACTTCCCCTTGCTTCTTCTACATGAGATAGTTTACCCTACCCTGTCTCTCCCCATCTCCTCTTGCCACTTTCCTCTCTTACCTCATAATTTCATCCCTTGAGTATTCTCCCTTCCCAACAAATTCAACCTATGCCTCTATCCATATATAACTGTAACCATATACACACACATTCACATATGTATTCATATGACCACACCCCCTTCTTCCATTATTTTCATAGTGAGAAAGATATCATCAGTCACAGTTATTGCTTTTCCATATAGGAATGTAAATAGTTCAACTTTGATAAGTTCCTTTTGATTTCTTTTCCCTGATTACCTTCTCAGGCATCTCTTCCCTCTTGTGTCTGGATGTCAAATTTTCTATTCAATTCTGGTTTTTTCCTCAAGAATGCTTGAAAGTCCTCTACTCCACTGAATGACCATATTTTCCCCTGAAACAAAATACTCAGTTTTGCTGGGTAGGTGACCCTTGGGTTCATTCCTAGTTCTTTTGCCTTCTGGAATATCATATTCCATGCCCTTCGATCCCTCAGTGTAGAAGCTGCCAGGTTCTGGGCTATTCTGATTGTGTTTCCCAATATTAAAATTGTTTCTTCCTGGCCACTTGTAGTATTTTCTCCTTGATCTGGGGATTCTGGAACCTGGCTATAATATTTCTGGGAGTTTTCTTTTTGGGATCTTTTTCAGGAGGTGATCGGTGGATTCTTTCAACCTCTATTTTGCCCTCTGGATCTAAAACATCAGGGCAGTTTTCCTTGAGAATTTCCTGAAGGGTGATTTCTAGGTTCTTTCCTTGATCATGGCTTTCAGGTAGTCCAATAATTTTTAAATTGTCTCTCCTGGATCTATTCTCCAGGTCAGTGGTTTTTCCCATGAGATATTTCACATTGCCTTCTAATCTTTCGTTTGTTTGGATCTGCTTAACAGCATCTTGATTTCTCATAAAGTCATTAGCTTCCATTTGCTCCAGTCTAACTCTGAAGGAATGAATCTCCTCAGTGAACTTTTGAGATTCTTTTTCCATCTGGCAAATTCGACTTTTTAGGCATTCTTCTCCTCATTGCCCTTTTGGGCCTCCTTTGCCATTTGAGCTAGTCTATTTTTTAAGGTGTTGTTTTCCTCAGTCAGGCTGTTGACCCTCATTTCATACTTTTCCTGCATCCTTCTCATTTCTCTTTCCAATTTTTCCTCCACTTCTCTTATTTGATTTTTAAAGTCCTTCTTAAGGTCCTCTATGGCCTGCAACCCGCTCATGTTTTCCCCTGGGGCTTTTGGAGCAGGACTTCTGACCTCATAGTCCTTTTCCTGCTCTATGCCCCCAAAATAGGAGTCTAGGGTTGCATTTTTCTGTTTCCTTTGCCTTGGCATGTTGCCACTTAATTACTTGACTTTTGGGCTTGTTGTCACACTATGGCTTTAAGGCCAGATAGAGGAATTTTCATCCCGAACGTGTGGGGGCAACTTCCGTTTCTGGCAAGCTGTAAACCCACCCACAACTTCCACCCTAGATCACAATCCAGATCCAGGGAGGTTAAAGCAAGAGCGATTACCCCCCAAGACTGATCACTGGATCTCCCCACGATTTGTAGGCTGGGAGCCTGAGCTGCCTCTGAAAACTACAAAATGGCGTGTCTCCTCAGCTGCTTCTAGCCCCCAGGGGAGGGAGCTGACGCATTCCCCAAATACAGGTCCCAAAGTTCATAGGACACTAGCCTCTTACTTTGTCCTAGGCATGTCTATGTTGATAATTCTGGAGTCGCCACAGCTCCTGGTGTTCTGGGGTTCCTCCAGCCGGCTGCTGGCCCTGTCGCCCTGGGGCTAAAACCTCGGCTCACGCGGACCTGGGCTCGGCTCGGCTCCTGCGCTCTGCGCTCTGCACACTGCCAGGTCCCAGACCTCTGCGCTGGTCCTTCCTGCAGGGCTGCTGGGCTGTCCTCAGTGGGAGTTTAGCTTCTCTGTGTCGTTCTGTGGGTGCTGGGGCTCCAGAAGTTGTTCAGAGTCCCCTTTTACATAGTTTGGGGGGAATCTGGGGGCAGAGAGGCTTGGATGAGCTGTTTCTACTCCGCCATCTTGGCTCCGCCCCTCATTGCCTATTTTAATTATCTTGATTTCTTTTTCTTCTCTTATTGCAAAAGCTGACACTTGTGAATCCATCTGGCCCTGGGAATGTTTTCTTAGGAAGTTTATTGATGGTTTGTCAAATTTATTTTTCTAAGATGGGGTCATTAAGTATTCTATTTGCTCTTCTGTTAATCTGGGTAATTGATATTTTTGTAAATTATACATTAATTTCACTTAGATTGCCAGATTTATCAGCATATATTTGGACTAAATATTTCCTAATAATTGTTTTCATTTTCTGTTCATTGCTGGAAAATTTACTATTTTCATTTTTGATACTGATAATTTGATTTTCTTTTTTCTTTTTTTAAAAATCAATTTAACTAATGGTTTATCTATTTTATTGTTTTTTTATTTCATAAAAATAGTTTTCTTACTTTTAATTTTCCTAATCACACCTTTGGCTTTCAGAATTTCCAATTTGGTGCTGAGATGGGGATTTTTAATTTGTTCTGTTTCTAGGTTTTTTTAGTTGCATGTCCAATTCATTGATCTGCTCTTTCTCTATTGTATTGTTTTGCTGAGTAGGCGATTCTTGGTTGTACTCCAAGCTCTTTTGTCTTCTGGAATATCACATTCCAAACCCTCTAATCTCAGCCAATTAGACAGGTATATGATAGAACCCCAGAGATGTTTTAATTTGTATTTTCTTATTATCAGTTATTTAAGCAACCTTTCATTTGGTTGTTGACAGTTTTCAATCCTTTTAAAATAGATTTTATTGATTTTAAAATTTTTATGTTGCCTAAATTTTCTTCTGCATTCCTTCCTGACTCCCTCCCAGAGAACTGTCACATATAACAAAGAATTTTTTAAAGAAAGAAAACAAAAAGAGGAAGAGAGAAAACAATTAGTAAAACTGATCAATACATTGAAAAATCTGAAAACATATGCTTTATTTACACCTCTACACCTCTTACTTCTGAAAAGGAGCTGGGGAAGATGGCTTTTCGCTTCTCCTTTTTGGAGCTATGCTTATTCTTTGTAATTTTGAAATATTTATTTTTTATTCTTTTGTGGTGGTTGTTCTTTCCACTTACATTATGTATTTTGTTTTCTTGCTTCTGTTTACTTCATTTTGCATTAGTCCATGTTTCCCATGCTTCTCTGTATTCATCATATTCACCATTTCTTACAGCAGAGTAATAGTCTGTTACATTCATGTACTCCAATTTTTTAGCCAATCCATAAGTGGATGGATATTACCTTTCCAAGTTTTTACTGCCACAAAATAGTGCTATAAATATTTTGGATTATATGGGGATTTTTTCCCCTTATCACTAACTTCCTTGGGTTATATGTAGTAGTAGAATCTCTGGGTGAAAGGGTATAGACATTTTAGTCATTTTATGTATTTCCAAATTTCTTTCTAAAATGGTTGTACTAATTCAGAACTCTTCCAATACACCAGTGTATCTAACTTCTCATATCATATAACATTCCAAAATAGCCCAAAAGCTATTTTTGTCTTTTATCATCTTAGCCATTTTGATGGGTGTCATGATAGCTTAATGAGCTGATGAAACCCCAGAGTTGTTTTACTTTGTGTTTCTCTTATTATCAGTGATTTGGATATGGTTCATTTCATTGTTAATAGCTTTCAATTCTTTTGAAAACTACTTGTTCATATTTTTTGACCATTTAACAATTGGAGAATGGTTCTTAGTCTTATATATTTTTGTCACTTACCTATATATCATGAATTGATGCATAGAACTTTCCCAGTTGTCAGTTTTTATTTTTATTTAGGCTGCATCGATTTTGTTTTTGAATAAGGCTCTTAATTTTATATAATCAACTTTGTGTAGCTTGCTTCTTATAATCATCTCTAGCTCTCGTTTGGATAAGAATTTACCTACTAGCCATAATTATAAAGGGTGCTTCCTTCCATTCAGTTTTTTTTTATGACCTCTTTATTTTAGTCTCATATACATTAGGAATTTATTGTGACATGTGATAACTCACCTTCTGCCAAACTGCTTTCTAGTTGTCCAGCAGTTCTTGTTGAATAGGTAGTCCTTTTCCTTTTATTATCCTAGATCTGATGAACACTAGTCTATGTTTCATTGCTTCTGAGTCTTGCTGATGTAGTTAGTTTCGTCTTCATGCTCTTAGACACATAGTCCATGATTCAGCACCTGGCCATTTTTACTTTCTTTGGACTGGCTCACTTACTTCAGTGGGTCTCATACTAGTAGGTCTGGGGTTCCCAGAGTTGAACTACCCCTACTTGCCTTTGACTCAAAATCTTTCAGTGTGCTAGGGTTAACTCTCTTGTGGAGGTTGCTTCCTAATTATACAAAACTAGTCAAAAAAGCAAGATTAATCATATAGATACACAAAGCAAATGCAGGTATAATTGATGTGTTACAGTCTATATACAGATATGGGTCATATTCTCCCATCAATCCACAACATGTTCATAGGGAATAGTGCACAGAAATATTTATTAGAGTTATACATGTTACTAGCAGTTGGGTGAATTAACAGCGTGGAAAAAAAGAACTTTTTTTTGAAGAGGCTGTTGTTGTTAGTGGAAGTAGAGATGGGGGTACATGTCTTGATAGGAGAGTAGTGATAGAGAGGACAAATAAAGGGGAATATGAATTGTGCAGGGGAGAATTCAATTTGACAAACATTTAAGTGCTTACTTCTGAATGGGGCATGGCAATTTACCTCAACTTTTCTTTTTTTGTTTTTGTTTTTTCCTATTCTAATGTCACCCATAAGCCAGGGCTCCCCAAAGACTACAGGCTTACACGAAGTAGATTTGACTCGGGGTGCCTGGCTCCAAAGAGATCAATTTCACTCTCTGGCTTTGCCCTCACCATAGAATAAAACTCTATGAAAAATCTCTAAAACAAAGCTTAGGGATCTTTTGTGTCTAGTCTCCTAATATGTGGGAAACAGAATCCTCCTTCAAGGGACTCAGTGTACAAAGCTGGTATCAGGTATGGGAAAGCCTTTTTTCTTCCTCTACAGAAATAAAACAGGATACAAAAGCCTTACAAACATGCTTGACCAAAGAAGCATCAAACACACTGTTCCCTTAGAAGATAAAAATACTTCAGATGAACTCTGCGTGCAGATTGGAGCATAAGATTTTTACTTTCTTTATTTTTCTTGCTTTTTTGGTATGTTTTCTTTTACAATGTGGCTAATAGGAAAATATGTTTTGTATGACTTTAAATCATATTGCTTTCCTTCTCATGGGGAGGGGGAAGGATGAGAAAAGTATGGGAGGGAGAGAATTTAGAACACAAAAACATTTTTTGGGGAGGCAATTAAGGTAAAATGACTTACCCAGGGTCACATAGCTAGGAGGAGCTCAAATTTAAAAAAAATGAATGTTAAAATAATTTTTATATGTAATTGGGAAATTTTAATGAAATTAATAAAAATATATTAGAAGAGTAAATAGAGCACAGGCCCTGGATTCAGGAGGACCTGAGTTCAAATTTGACCTCAGACACTTAACACTTACTAGCCATGTGACCTTGGGCAAGTCACTTAACCCCAATTGCCCTGCCTTCTGCCTTCCAAAAAGCAATATATATATATATATATATATATATATGAAAGAAGATAAAGACATTTTACACTGAACAAATAATTCCCCTTCACCTTGGACCTAAACTAATCAGGTATCTTGGTCCCTTATAGTATAGCTTTAGTCTTCCAGCTTCAGACTCTTCCTATTGGTGGTCCTATTCTCTTCTGAAATATTTTCTCTTTTAGAGGATAATACCCAACATCTGAACTGAAGAACCCTCAAACACAGGATACTCTTAGGTAACCTCCAAGGTTAGAAACATTAATCCTCACAATCACTAGTCTCTGACTTCTTATCAGAGATGAAAACAGAAAGGCAAAAGAAGGAGGAGATGATTTTGAGATCTAGGAGCTCTGTTCACAGACTGCATGTTTTAAGTACATGCCTCCTATGGAAATGTGCTTCTTTAAGCCACGTCTGCTGTTCTTTTGGTGATGGTAGGAGGGCATAGGAAGAGGATAAAGGATGAATTCCCTTCTTCCCATTTAGCATTCTCTAGCCTGAAAGTTCAAGGAAGAGCAAGAAGGAAAAAAAAAGTCCAAGTGACAGTCTGGTTCACAGCTCAGTTTTGAAGTCTATAGGGAGTGTAGTTCCTCTGATAAGAGTCTGCCCTTAAGGGTCTTTGCCAACCAATTATTGGGAGGCAGCCGAAGTAACAAGATCAATCAGAGTAGTCCTTTGTGTCTTCTTACCAAGGGTAATAAGTGTATAAAGTGTACAGAGTGTATATCTAGCTCCATGGGAAGTTTGCCTTTCTGGCAAAAACCCATGGACTATAATTTTCATTAAATTGTCAGGCAGTGAATTCATCAGATTGATTGGGAGCTCTCCTGATCAATTCCATCACAAGTCATTCCTATTGCATGGTGCACAGGATATCTTTCAAAAAGTATCTTAACCTGGAGTCCGCAGACCCTTAAAGGATCCAAGGATAAAATTCAGGGAGTCCAAGATTTTGGATGGGAGAAATGACATCTTTATTTTATTTTATTTTATTTTGCTTTTTGGAGGGCAATTGGGGTTAAGTAACTCGCCCAAGGTCACACGGCTAGGTTTTTTTTGTTTGTGTATGTTAAGTGTCTGAGGCCGGATCTGAACTCAGGTCCTTCTGACTCCAGGGCCGGTGCTCTACTCACTGTGCCACCTAGCCACCCCCATGACATCTTTATTTTAATATACTTAGTTTCCTTTGTAATATTATGTGCTTTATTTTACGCATATAAAAACATTATTCTGAGATGGGGTCCATAGGCTTTATCAAACTGCCAAAGTGGTTTATCACAAGAAAAAGTCAAATACCTGCTCTAGTGGAAAGAAGACTGGTTTTGGTGTCAAAGGACCCGGGTTTGAGCTCAGACTCTACAATTTGCTAGTTGTGTGATCTTGGGCAAATCATTCAGCGTCCTTTGAGTTTCCTCATATAAAAAATAAAAACAATAATACCTGTATCTACTTTAGAGGGTTGTTGGATAAACCAAAATGGATTATGTATATAAAACATTTGGTATACTTATAGATGTGAGCTATTATCATAAGCATTTTTTGCAGTTTTTATTTTGAGCTTTATTGTCTTGTTTGACCTGGAGATCAAATAACTTCACTTTCCTGGTCCTTAGTTTCTTCATAGCAAAAAGTTAGACTAGGTGAATTGTGGGGGTACCTTTCCTCTCTTGTTATTTTTTGCTAAAATGTATAGTTTTCAGTTCTGACACATTCCTTTCCAAATCTGATTTGTGAAATAGCTATAAAATCATTCATTCTAAAAACTTAACTGTTTTGCAAGTCCTTCAAATTCACCCTGACCCACTCCCCCTCTCATGGATTCAAATAAATATAAGAAGGTCACCTTTAACAACTGCAATTTCAAAAGTCAGGCTAAAACATAATGTGTGTATTTGGCAGACTGTGCCTTGATGTTGGCAGCTGCCAAGCAATGAGTCACAGAGGGACTGTGCTCCAGATTTTAGTCTGCGGTTATTGTTCTGGCTGCACTAGGGTTAGTTCTGTTCCAAGCAGAGCGGTATTAGGCTAAGACACTTGGAAAATGTGTATGCCTTTGCACATATGGTGGGGGAGTGGCACACAGATTTCTAATATTAAACACTCTTATAAAGTTTCTCTCTGACTCATTTATGTCCCAATGCCAGATTGCCAAGACTTGTGGGTTTTTATTGTTTTTATTAGCAGTTTTCAAATTCATGTACTAATGGTTTGTCAGATCATATAACATTTTAAAGTCAACTGTAACTAAACTAAATTGGGCAGCTAGGTGGCCCAGTGAGTAGAGAGCACAGAGCCTGGAATCAGGCAAACCTGAGTTCAAATCTAGCCTCAGACACACTAGGTGTGTGACCTTGAAGAAGTCACTCAACCCTCTTTGCCTTGGTTTCCTCACCCTGTTTTCCTTAGCTTCCTCATCTGTAAAATGAGGTGGAGAAGGAAATAACAAACCACTGCAGTATTTTTTGCCAAGAAAACTCCAAATGGGGTCATGAAGGGTCAGATGTGACTGAAATAACTGAACAATGACACCATGATGGAGTGGACAGAGTGCTGGACCTGGAGTCAGGAAGACCTGAATTCAAAACCGGCCTCTGAACCTTACTAGTAGTAACCTTAGGTAAGTCATGTAACTGTCTGCCTCAGTTTCCTTATCTGTAAATTGGGTATAATAATAGTACCTCCTTTCCAAGGTTATTATGGGGATCAAATGAGATATTTAAGAAATGCTTAATAGGCTGTCTGGCACATGATAGGTGCTTGATAAATGCATATTTTCTTCCTTCTTTAATACTAAAAATAATTAAATAATACTTATATACTAAAAATAATTACTGAGCAAACAGCAAATTTTTATTTCAATCACTTATACGTTATTCACTCTTTTTTTTTTTGGAGGGCAAAGGCAAGGCAATTAGGGTTAAGTGACTTGCCCAAGGTCACACTGCTAGCAAAATGTGTCATGTGTCTGAGGCTGGATTTGAACTCAGGTCCTCCTGACTCTAGGGCTAGTGCTCTATTCACTGTGCTACCTAGCTACCCCGCCATGATTCACTCTTGATGAAAGAATCAGTAGAGAACATTTTTGCAAGAGCTATTTAATAGTTAATTTATTATTGAATAAATTTATTTATTTAAACTATTTAATATATCTTTGCCATCTCATATCTAACAAAAGAAGTAGAAACCTGAAAGGTGTTTAAGATGCCATTGGAATTATCATGTTTATCAGTTTTGAAAAAGCATTTGATTTAGCAGAACAGAACTCTGTCTTACATGTTCTTTTACAGCTATGTCTCTCATCTATATATTAAGATCCTTATGGATTCACTGGAAGAAATAAGCCTATTCAACCACTCTCTGATAATAAACATTGGGCAAGGTACAAGATAGGAGATGTTTGCATGCCAAAAGTATTCACTCTGCTGTGATGGAGGCAATTCAGTGTAAAAGTATAGGTGGTAGAAGGACAAATTGTAGATGGCGAGGTCTTCCAGAATCTCCCATTTGCAAATGATGAGAGAGAGCTGTAGTAACTGTTTCCATATGAATGAAGACAATCCATATTTTAATGTGCATTTGGGTGGATATCTTATACATCTTGTCCAGTAATTTTCATATCTGGGAAAGACAACATTGATGGACAATGAGCTCGACCCAGAATTGAAAATAATGGTTGGATTGCTTTTAGGAAATTATTGTTCAGTTTTTTTTCAGTGGTATTCAACTCTTTGTGACCCCATTTGAAGTTTTCTTGGACAAGATACTAGAGTGATTTGCCATTTCCTACTCATTTTACAGATGAGGAAACTGAGGCAAACAGGGTTATAGTGACTTGCCCAGGGTCACACACCTAGTAAGTGTCTGAGGTCAGATTTGAACTCAGGAAGATACTGACTCCAGGTCTAGTGCTCTACCCAGTGGCACCCAGCTACCCCTACTGCAGGAAATTACAAAGCCCTTCACTGTCCTCTAGCATCCTGTGAAAGCAAAGGCCCATCTTTTTTTTTTTTTTTTTTTGCCTTTTGGAGGGCAATTGGGGTTAAGTAACTTGCCCAAGGTCACACGGCTAGGTTTTTTTTGTTTGTGTGTGTTAAGTGTCTGAGGCCGAATCTGAACTCAGGTCCTTCTGACTCCAGGGCCGGCGCTCTACTCACTGTGCCACCTAGCCACCCCGGCCCATCTTTTTTAATATGGACATTTTGCTAATGTTGCTTTATGGGAGCAAGACATGAAATACCACTACCTCTGAGGACCTAAAGATGAGTGTCGTACAGTGAGCAATGAAGAGATGAACAGAAGTAAATGATATCATCAAAGAGTTATATGGCAAGAAGAAAAGTTGGGCTTGCCACATTTCAAGAGTGATGGATGTGGCCAGTGGGTACCCAGTATACTCCACTAATACATTTTTTAAAAAATATTTTGTTTATTTTTAGTTTGCAACATTCATTTCCAAGAGATTTTGAGTTACAAATTTTCTCCCCATCTTTCCCCTACCCACTACCCCAAAACAGCGATCCCACTGAATACCCCCTCCCCCAATCTGCTCTCTCCTGTATCCTCCCTCATCTCCCCTCCAACTTTCCAGTAGGGCAAGATGGATCTCCATACCCCAGTACCTATATATCTTATTTCCCAGTTGCAGATAAGAAAATAATAATAATAATAATCTTAAACATTCGATTTTAAAACTTTGAATTCCAGATTCTTTCCCTTCTTCCCTCTTCACCCACCTTACTGGGAAGATAAGCAATTCAATATAGATTGTACATGTGTAGTTATGCAAAATGTTTCCATAGTGGATAGATTGTGAAAGACTGAGTATATTTCCCTTCATCCTATCCTGCCCCCACTTGTTCTATTTTCTACTTTGACCCTGTCCCTTTTCAAAAGTGTGTGCTTCTAACTCCACTAATACTCTCGAAAAATGTTGGGAGAAATTGAGTAAGCCTTTGAGCACATTGGATAGTTTGCTTGTGGCAAACTTTTGGGAGAAGAGTTGGCTAACTAGCACTTATGTCAGTTAGACACTGTAAAGAAGAGCAGAGTCACCTAGGATGGGCAAGTGTGGATGGCTTTCAATCTGTACCATTGGCAGAAACTCCTGCATTGATGAGATCACAGATTCACTTAAGTATTTGAGTGATATGTGTCATTTTGCCTCAGGTTTGAATTCTGATTGGCAATGCAGTTAGGTGGCATAGAGGACAGGGTACTGCTCCTGGAGTCAGGAAGAGCTGAGGTCAAAACCTGCCTCACATATTTACCAATGCAGATACCCTTTTCCTCATGTGGCCATCTCTGAACCTTTACCAGTCATAATCTTTTGTTCCTTGAATCATTATACTTATAATGGTTTTATATCTTATTACGCACTTATTATGCATTCTTTTTACCTAAGCAAGTGGCATCTCTCTCTCTACTAGGCTATAATCTCCATAAGGTTAGGGACCTGTCTTATCTAAAATTTGTGTTGCCTCTAGTACCTTAATATATTGCTTGGAATACAGTAAACCCTTATTGAATTGGATTCAATTTGAGATGCTTTCCTCAGGCTGGTAGGAATTAGCAGTTTGCTTTGGAGTTGTTTGAGGTATTTTAAGAACGTCACAGCAATTTGTGTCAGCCTCACTGTTGGCAGCTAGAAGCTGTTTGATGTATTGCCTTTGACATAAATTTGCCCTCTCCACCCAAGCTTTCCAGTCAGAGATTAGCAAATCCCATTAGATTCAGGCATTAAGATAGAGCCAAATTCCTAGGGATCCACTTCATTCATTCATTCATTCATTCATTGTATAAGCAGGTACCAGTGCTATACCCTGGGAATATAAAAAATAAGCCCCTGCCTTCAAGGAACTTATTCTGTTGAGATCCAGTCTCGAGATGAAATATTCCATTGTCTTGGGAGGCTTCTTAACAGAGATAGAGAAGGGACAAGAGGAGCTTTCTTATTTGAAAATTTGCTGTAGCTAGTATGATGGAATGTAATTGTGTGTGTGTCAACATACATATACATGCATATACTTCACAATCTTATGAAATACTTTTATTGTTTACATACATACATATATTTATATATGCCCATGTATGTTCAAATGTACCCATATTTATATACACGTATATTGTTTATATATGCATATGTATGGCTAGATATATTTGATAGGATTTAGTGCTAGAAAGGTCTTTAGAGACCATGTAGTTCAGTCTTCTCATTTTACGGATGGGGAAACTGAGGCCCACAGAAGGTGAATAAATGACTTGCGCAAAGTCACAGTCAGTAGCTCAGCTGATACTTAGCTGTAAGCCCACTTTCTCCAAATCTACTGCTCCTTCCATTACTCTCTGCTGCCTTCCCAAATAAATAAATAAGCAAACAAATAAACAATGCTGATTAATGCACACATGAAAAAGCATTTATTAAATTTTACTTAAGAGTTAGGCTCAATAAAAATCCTGTTAACACTATAAACAAGGCTAGGGGTTTGGGGGCACTGTTGCTCCCAGTGCTCTAGGGCTTACCTGCTTTTCTGTGATAGTTGATTGACAGTTGGTTTGGTGGTGTTGGGAATTATGGGGCCCTTTCCTACAATGGTTACTTTCCTTGATAACGGATGCAAAGGCTGAGTTGGAAGTAAGACCAGTGGTCTGGGGGCAGAAGTAGGTGGACACTAATGTTCCCAGGCTTCCTATGCTCGGGGTCTTGGGCTATCTTTTCTTGGATTCGAGGAGAGGGGGTAGTCAAGGTGGTTTCACTCACCTGGTACATGCTGTTTCCTGTCTCTCCCTCAGGATATCTTACTGCTTCAGCTAGACTGGTTTGCCTGATAATTCAGTTTTGGATAGGGCAGTCAATGGACTTTCCAGTCAATGCTCTTTCCAGAAGCAGTAATAGTTTTGATAACTGTTCTCAATGCCTGGCACATAGTAGGTGTTTAAAAATGTTTCCTTCCTTCTTTCTTCTCCTTTCCCCTTTCTCTTCTTTCTTCCCTCTTTACCTCCCTTCCTCCTTCCCTTGCTCCCTCCATTTTCCTTCCTTCACCCCCTCCTTTCCTTCCTTCACTCCCTCTTTTCTTTCCTTCCTTCCTCCTTTCCTTCCTTCCTTCCTTCCTTCCTTCCTTCCTTCCTTCCTTCCTTCCTTCCTTCCTTCCTTCCTTCCTTCCTTCCTTCCTTTCTTCCTTCCAGGCCAGCAGGGTAATTGGGATGAAGCATGGATGGGGACTTGGACCTACTAGGCATAATAGGATCTCAACAATCAGGTGAACCTTTGCTCCCTTACTCTCCTCACCTCCTTAGTGTGAGAGTTCCAAAGCTGAATGGCTTAGCTTCAGAGCTTCTCAAACTTCTCTGGAGTTTTGATTCAGAAGACTCCATAGCAGCAGAGTAGTATGGTATGAAGATGGCTGGAGTGAGGCATGATGATGATGATAGAGAGGCAGTGGAGAAGAGTGCTGGACGCCTTGGTATAAATGTCATGTCCAACACTGTCAATGTGACCATGGTCTAGTTGCTTAACTTCTTTGAACTTCAGTTTTCTTATCTGTGAAATGAGACTAATACTACTTGTATTACATATTTCACAGGGTGATTGTGAAAACAATTTTGTTAGCCTTAAAGTGGTCTTCAGATGTGTTTTTATTATAATAATTATCTGTAAAGCTGGAAAACTAGCTGACTGGAGCTGAACCTCCCTGAAACTTTGGCCCTTATGTCTTGAGACGGTGAGTTCCTAGTAACAAACTTGTGATTGCTGTGGGATCCACAAAGCATCTTTGAATCTTTCCTTCAAAGGCCCCCAGATTTCATCAACCCCAAGGCTTGGAAAGCAGGATGTAAATGGCAGGGTGCAGAGTTATAAATCTGAAAATTGATGACAGAGCTGTTTAGCGATTGCAGATTCTCACAAAATATTCAAGTGCCATCCTCAAAAATAGCAGAGCTATAACATCAGGCAACAAGCAAGCAGATGTTGTACCTATTAATGCTATACACACACACACATAAAATACATGCTCTGTTGGTTTGGGCTAAAATTATAGAATATCAAAGCTCTAAGGAACCATCTAATAAACCTACACACATATTTATACCCTTCTTATTTTATAAATGAGGAAACTGAGTCACACAGAGGAGAAGAGGCTTGCCCAAGATCACACAATCGACTAGTGGAAGAGTCAGGACTGAAACCCAGGTCTCTTGAATACTAGACAAGAATTCTTTCCATCATACTATGCTGCCTTTCTAGACTTGTTGGAGTTGAACTTATTGGAATTCCAAGAGGAAAGCCAGCGCCAAATGGGCTAACTTGGCATAAATTTGGCATAGTAGATATTTCTCCTCCTTCCCCTCTCTCCCCACAAAACACCTGCTAGTTGGATAAGTCACAACCTGTCAGCTCTTTAGTGACAAATTTCTCACAAAGTCCACCCTGATCTATATATAGTGATATTCTTGCATTGCCACGGGTTCACCCCAGATGAATCAGGCAATAGGGCCATCTGAAATATCATCCTGAGAACATTGTACGGGAGTCAGTAGCTTGCAGGGATTTAAACAGGGAGCTGTTTAATGAGTAGTATAGGAATAAAATGGGGCAACTAGGTGGCACAGTGTCTAGAACACTGGGCCTGGAGTCAGGAAGACTAGAATTCAAATCCAACCTCAGGCACTTACTAGAGGTATGACCCTGGGCAAGTCACTTAATTCTGTTTGCCTCAGTTCCTCATCTGGAGAAGGAAATGGCAAGCCACTCCAGTATCTTTGCCAAGAAAGCCCCAAATGCTATCATGAAAAAATCAAACACAACTGAAATGACTGAACAGCAATGAAAAATAAATATGAAGAAAGATTAAAGTATTATGAAACAACAAATGAGTGCAAAAGGTGTTTTAGTAAGCACTTACTATGTACTAAATGCTGTGAAGTAGAATAATAAGCCAGTCCTTAATCTCAAGTAGTTCTTATTCTAATAAGGGGAGATGACACATAGAGGAGGTTTACTTGAAAATCAGATGAAAAGACCCAGTGGTCTTTAGGGTACAAGGGCAAAGCAGAGAGTAATGCATCTTTTTAGTGTCATTTCTATTAAAGACAATATCATTTTCTGCTGTTGAACCATTTGACAGTGCCAAGCCCTTTCATGGTGAAAACTTTCTTTTCTGGGTGTTCAGAAGCTGTGGAAGCTGCACCACCTGCAGAGAAAGTTGCCAGATTGCATCTCCACGAGGGTTGCTTGCCTAGACTATGGCTTTGGGGGCCAGGCTAGAAATAAGGCTAGTGATTTGGGGGCACTGTTGGTTCCAGTGCTCTGGGGCTTACCTGCTCATCTGTGACAGTTGATTGGCAGTTGGTGTTGGTGGTGTAAAGGGATTGTCTCTACAAGAATTGCTTCCCCTGATGATAGATGTAAGGGTGGAGTTGGAAGAAAGGCCAGTGGTCTAGAAGCAGGGGAGGGCATCGCTATTCCCAAGGTTCCTGGGCTTAGATCTGAGGGGTGGTGGTGATTAGGGTGGGTTGGTGTAAGCTATTTTATGCCTATCCCTCAGGATACCTTGTTGCTTTAGCTAGGCTGGTTTCCCTGACAAATCAGTTTCCCTAAATCTCAGAGGGACTCCTTAGGCCACTGAGTTATACTGGGACTGGGACATCCTTGCTACCCAGGTCACGTAGCCTTTGCTTGAAGACTTCCAGTGGGAGGTATCCCACTACTTGCTGAAGTAGCTCATTCTACTTTTGGACAGTTCTCAGAAGATTTGTTTTTGACATCAAGTCAAAATCTGCCTTTCTGCAACTTGGACCTGTTTCTCCTAGTTCTACCTTGTGGGGTCCAATATTATAGGTCTAACCTTTTTAAAATAAATTCATAGCTAATAATAAAAACTCACTTTTTTTTTTTTTGCTTTTTAGAAGGGGAGGTAGGGCAGTTGGGGTTAAATGACTTGCCCAAGGTCACACAGCTAGTTAAGTGTTAAGTGTCTTGAGGCTGTATTTGAACTCAGGTCCTCATGACTCCAGAACCGGTGCTCTATTCACTGTGCCATCTAGCCGCCCCTAAAAGCTAACTTTTATATGGTATTTTAAGGTTAATAAAGCACTGTACATTTATTACCTTATTTGATCCTCATAACAATCCTGAGGTTGAGCCAGGTTAAGTAACTTGCTCATGGTTTCACTACTAGAAAATATATGAGGCAAGATTTGAACCTACGTTTTTCTGTCTTCAAGTCCAACACATTATCCACCCTCAGCACTTAGCTATCTTACAGGATTTTAGGATAGCAGGCTCCAAAAGAACTTTTTATCTACAGTTCTTTCCTCTCTGTACTTTCTCCCTTTTTGATTTCATTGGCTCTCCTATAGGTTCAGTTATCTTTAAGCTAATAAATATATATCCAGCCCTAGTCTCTCTCTTTTTTAAAATAGTATTTTATTTTTTTCAATTACATATAAAGACAATTTTTAAACATTTATTTTAAATTTTTTTTTGAGTTCCAAATTTTTCCCCTCTCTCCTTCACCTGCCCTCTCCCTAAGATGATAAACAATTTGATATGGGTTATATATATGCAATCATGTAAAACACATTTCCATGTTAGTCATATTGTGAAAGAAGAAACGTAGTCTCTTGAGTTCCAGTCCTATATCATGAATTGCCTACTGGACATTTCAAACTAGACATCCTGGGGTGGCTAGGTATTGCAGTGTCGCACCAGTCCTGGAGTCTGGAGGACCTGAGTTTCAAGTCCAGCCTCAGACACGTAACACTTACTAGCTGGGTGACCTTGGGCAAGTCACTTAACTCCAATTGCCCTGTGTTCCCCCTCAAAAACAAACAAAAAAACTAGAGGTCCCATAGTACCACAGTCTCAACATATCTGTCTATGTGTAATTATACTCTGGATATAGAATTCTTAAAAGTCTATAATAATATAAGCCAGGGGTTCTCAAGTTTTTGGTCTGAGGACCTATTTACTCTCTTAAAAATTGAGTACCCCCCAAAGCTTTTGTTTATGTGGGTTATATCTCTTGCCTATTTACTGTATTGGAAATTTAAACTGAAAAAAAATTCTTAAAATATTTATTTATTTAAAATAACAAAACCATTGCATATTAACATAAGTAGACTTTTTTTTCATGAAAACTATTTTCCAAAGCAAACAACTTGAGTGAGAAGATTGGCATTGTTTTCATATTTTTGCAAAGCTCTTTAATTTCTGGCTTAAAAGAAGACAGCTGGATTCTCCTATCTGCTTCTACCTTCAATCTGTTGCAATATGTTGTTTTGGTTGAAATATATGAAGAAAATCTGGCCTCAAACATTATACTTGGAAAAGAGAGGAATAGTTTAATAGTCAAATAATGTCTCAGAATTATCATAAAAATTGTTTTGATTTCAAAGATCCACTGAAAGAGTCACAGGGATCTCCAGGGGACTGAGGACCACATTGTGAGAATTTCTGCTACAAGTTAACTGGACAAAAATGATTAGAGTTTCCATATGTTTGTTCTTTGCACTCTAAATTTTTCTATCTTGGATTTTTTTTTTTTGTATTGTCTTAAATACACTAGTTCACAAGATACTGCATGCTCCAATCTTTCACAGCATAAATCAAGGTTAGAAAACAATTTTACAAATTATTTCTTCAAGAAAGGTTTCTCCCTTCTCTGCCCACAAAATAATTTTTGGATCTAAAAGATGAGGTCAGGTTCTGATTCTGAAGGTAAGGAAACTGTGAATGCAAAATTCAGTGGTTCCCCAGTGACAAGTAACACTTTATCTTGCGTTTCTCTTAGACTATACACACACACATATACATACATATATGAGTATACTATAATATATATATATAGATACATATACATATACAATATACATATATATGTACTATTATGGATTAGATGATAATTGGACCCTATGCAGCCAATTAAGTCACCAAATGTTTATTTGCATTGATGTTTTATCCTCCTACTAGACTATAAACTCCTTGAGAGCAAGGACTATATTATTTAAACTTTGTAACTAGGTACTGATTACAGGACCACAGGTACCACTTAATAAGTGTGGTTGGATCAAATTGGATTGATAACAAAAAGACCCTTAACCTAAAGATTTAAGGTGTGATGAGAAAGTATCTGACTTGAATCCTCTCATTTTCATTTGATTGAGTGGTTGTTTGGGTTAAATCTAAATGTCAGCTGTGAATCCCTGCTCTAAGGTCAGTTTCTTTCCAAATGTAAGGCAATATCATTTTCTGAACAAATCTTTCCAGCATCATCCTTTTCCCTCCTTTATCTCCTCCAAATATGCTATGTTTCTTTCATAACCACATGAGTTCTCTTATCCTGGTTCTTGGGACAAATAGCTTCATGTAATGCAGGGAATCCTTTATCAGGAACAGGGAAGAGGAGTGCTGAGGATGCCTTTTGGCAGGGATTTTTCTAATGTTTTTTAGCATTAGATCTCAGCTCCTTTTTGTTTTTATAGTAAAGGTTTTTAAACTGGAGCTGGTGACTTTTTAAAAACATGTTTTGATGAAATGGTCTATAAGAGTTCTAAAGAACTCATGATGAACAGTGCTATTCCCCTCCAGAGGGAGAATGGATGAACTCTGAGTGCAGACTGAAGCATATTTTTTTCACTTTCCTTATTTTTCTTGCCTTTTTTCTTCAGTATGACTAATATGGAAATATGTTTTGCATGACTTCATATGTATAGCGTGTATGATGTTTGTCTTCTCAATAGGTAGGGGCAGGGAGGAAGGGAGGGAACTTGGAATTCAAAATTTAAAATAGAAATGTTAACATCTCATACTGGAAGGGAACCATCCCTGGTCTGTCCTCTCAGAACTGTCTGTGCAGGCTGTCTGAGGGAGAGCCCAGCTCTCCACCCTTTGCCAGAAGTAGGGTTTTTAGTTGTTTAGTAGTGGGGTGGAGCTTTTTTGGATTTCAGTCTGTGTCCCCTATTTTGAAATGTCTTATTTTTAAAATTTAATTTTATTAAATTTTAATTTTTCATTTTCTAATATAAGCTGAAAGATGAGGACTAATTTGGTCATTTTTGGTCTCCTCTTCCTCCAACCCCTCTCTCCCTACACTTTTTTACATTCCTACTCTATGCATATTTAGTAACACTAGCTCTCCAGGTTTTAATTTAGGAAAATGATTCTCAAGAACAAAACACTGGAATGTCAGCTTCAATTCTGAACCAAGCTGCATTGAAAAGTCTAATTTTTAGAGCAGGTTTTATATGGAGTAAGTTTAGGTCCTTTCAAACTACCTTGTTTGCATAAGCCTTCCCCGCCAAGCTCTCTGTGAAAGGATATTGGCTTCCCCACACACATCCACACCCTCTAATCCAGGGATGGGGAACCTGTAGCCTAGGAGCCGCAGTGGCCTTCTGGGTCCTTGGGCGCAGTCTTTTGACTGAGTCCAAGTTTTACAGAACAAATCCTTTTATTAAGGGGATTTACTCTGTGAAGTTTGGATTCAGTCAAAAGGCCATACCTGAGGACCTAGAAGGCCACATGTGGCCTCGAGGCTGCAGGTTCCCCACCCCTGCTCTAACTTTTCTCGTTTCTAGGGAGCTTCCATCCCTCATGGGACTAGACCCTAAGATGTTTCTGAGTTGTACTTATCCTCTCAGCAACTAGAATGTGAATTGTAGAGCATTTTCTAAGAAATTCTGGATTCTAGCATTTAAAAAACTATAAAATGAAAATAATTTTTTCCAATATTTTTATTAATCTTTTTATAAAATGAAAACTATGATTAATGAAAGAAGGCATTTGTGTTTGGGGGCTTGAGGGGGTTGTAGTTACTTTTTTTTTTATTCCTTATGTTTTAAATTTAAATTTTCTCACGAGGTATTTGGAGAAAATAACTATCTGGAATGAGTTCCTATGCTCAGTATAAGCAGATGAATCAAAAGGTGTTCATATATGTGATGTTCCTTTGCCCTCTCCACCTTCAGATGGTTGTGCTACATTTGTTCCCTGACTTTGCTAAATTTCTATAGTTAAGTTGGTTTTACTTGAATGGTTCGTGTTTGGAAAAAAAATTAAAAAATTTCTTTCAACTCCTCCAACAAATAAAAAAGGAAGCATTACAAAAAAAGAATGTTTAAAAAATGTTTTTGATGACTATTTCAAAATTATCAGTTTCCTTGGCAATCCTTTGTATTTTATTTTTTATGCATCTAAAAACATTGTTCTAAGAAGGGTTCTATGGGCTTCAGAGGGTCTCATATAATAAGGGTCAATGACCCCTGTAAATGGATATGTCTGTGGGACTGGGTGATTTAGGGTTTATAGAAAAGGTCATAAATTGATAAGAAGTGGAAAAGACATACTAACATATCATTTGTTGCAGAAATTAACCAATATTTTTCCTTTCAAAATGGTTCTGGAGCCTGTGGATGAGCTGCTCTCTTCTCTTTCTCTGTCTCTCTCCCCTAATTCCATCCTGTCATGCTCTCCAAGTCTTTTGCATATGTAGTTTGTCCAGGGGTGTCCTGGAACCAGCTCCAACTGATTGATGAGAGCAGACTGAGGGAATTTAAAACATTTTCAGTGTATGTATTTACACTTCAGAAATCAGTAATTACAGGGCGACTAGGTGGCGCAGTGAGTAGAGCGCCGGCCCTGGAGTCAGAAGGACCTGAGTTCAGATCCGGCCTCAGACACTTAAAACACACAAACAAAAACCTAGCCGTGTAACCTTGGGCAAGTTACTTAACCCCAATTGCCCTCCAAAAAAAAAAAAGAAATCAGTAATTACTAAAATTAGTGCTTTATTTATGGTTTTTTATTTTTAGATTTAAGAAAGTGTTAATGTATATTAAGCTTAAATATGTGTGTACACCCTCCCCCCCCCCCCCCCAAGGCTGGTTGTTAAACATTTAACATTACACTCCTGTTGTTCAGTCATTTTAATTGTGTTCAACTTGTGACCCAATTGGGTATTTTTTTTAGCAAAGATACTGGAGTGGTTTGCTATTTCCTTTTCCAACTCATTCTACAGATGAGGAACTGAGGCAATCAGGGCTAAGTGACCTGCCCAGGGTCACACAGCTAGTAAGTGTCTGAGGTCAGATTTGAATTCAGGAAGATGATTCTTACTGACTTCAGACCCAGTACTCCATCTGCTATACCACTTAGTTATTAAGGGACCTTACAGGTCCTCAAATTTAACTCCTTGATTTTATGGATTAGGAAACTCATCTATAGAGAAGCTCAGTGAATTGCCCAGGCCAGGGGTGGGGAACTTGTGGTCTTGAGGCCACATGTGGCACTCTAGGTTCTCATTCCAATTGGATTCAGTCAAAGGGCTGCACTTGAGGACGTAGAGGGCCATATGTGGCCTTAAGGCTGTAGGTTCCCCACCCCTGGCCCAGGGTTACAGAGCTAGTAAGTGTCTCAGGCTGAAGTTGAACCCAGGTCCACTGATTACAGAAGGTAGATCTAGAGAGCTATCCATCATGACATTCTACTTTGCTTTGGGATGGTGCCAAAATCCTTTACTGGTCCCTGTGACTGGGAGCTGTGTCAAAAGAGATCAACCGAACCAGGATGAGCAACCCACTCTGTGAAGAGTGGCCTCTCTGGGACACAGTCTACATCAGATCTCCCTTTGACTTCAGCAAGGGAGAGGGGATTTCCATACTTTCTTGCTCTTGCCAACAGCTATGACAGCAAGAACTTTGTTCTTGCCTAGGTGAGCCTAAGACTAGATCTCAAGTCCCCCACTTCTCCCTTTGTGTTGTTTCCTTCCTTGAGCCCAGATCACAAATAGTAATTCTTAGAAATGGATATTTCTAGCTCTGGTCACTACTTTGTAAGTTTGAGAGTCCCTGAGTTGCGTATGGGTTGCTTAACAGAAAATAATTTCCTTAACATCTTCTCGGAAGAGAAATCTATCACCATTAGAAGGATAAAGCTACTGAAAGGAATAAAGAACCAGGTGCTGACTGATTGGAATATTACAACTTTGAGTTGGTCAGATAGTAGTGATACAGGGTGAATGTGAAATACCTGTTGAGTGATCCTACAAAGTTGTATTTGCCTCCTGAAAGAATATTATAGATTGAGGGTTATAATTTTAGGTTGTGTGTTAATGCATACCTATGTCTTTTATCATTTAAAGCATTTCTTTTGTGTTGGAGGCAATAAATAACTGTTGTATATCTAATATCTATTTTGAATATTGCTTACTTTTCTAGGAAAGACCCTGTCAATCTACTTTTGGGGAGACTCCAGACGTGAGTCATATTTTAGCTTTATTTAAGAGCTAGTTCCAGGGCCTGTGCTAAGTGCTGGACACTCTATACTTTAAAATCATGAGCAGATTGTTCATTTTGGTTTACTTGGGTTATTAAATAAGGATCTCAGTATAGCAAGGTCATGTCAAGTGGTGATTTCTGACCTTGCAGATCTAACTTATCATGAGAAGCCTTTTCATTGCCATATGAATCATTAGATAGCTCTTCCTCATCCAAATTACTATTTTTAGTGGTTTCATTGTGTAAAATACCCCATCTAGCAGGTGGTAGATTTGGATATTTTCTAATACATCTAGATTTGGATGTATTTGCTAAGCAGAAATAATAATCTGTTGATAATCTTTTTGTCTTTTCCAAATTAGAGTGCTACCTGAAGCCCAGGAAGTCCCCTTCATCTAGGGGATTCTTGCTCTGGACTCACAAGATATAGGGTTCAATCCAGGAGGAAACTGACCCTTAAAAGGGGGAATTGGGTCGTAAGTATCAGATCCCTGGCATAGACAGGGAAGATAAGTGACAATGATTAAGGGTAATTCATAGGGCCTGAGGGAGAGAACCCCTTCACCCAAAAGAGCCTTCAAATTGACATCCGTTCTAGTCTGTCCTTTTGCCACTCTTTCCTCCCTATAGCTATCAAATGTATATTCTTTTTTTTAATTAATTTATTAGTTTAGTTTCAGTTAACAAGATTCAATTCCATAGTTCCTTGATTTTCAAATTTCCTTTACTTCCCTCCCCCCTCCCCTCATGACAGCATATAGTACAGTATAGGGTCTGCAAATGCATTCATATTAAACATTATTCCAATTACAAAGGCATATTGTACTAGGTGGGATGAAAGATGGTAAGGAAGAAGTAAAACCAAACAATGAGAAGAACAAGATCATTTAGTTTGCTTCCATCAGGATTCAGGCTCAGTTCTTTCTAGTTATATCTCTGGATGGCGCATTTCTCACTTTCTTGAGTCATTCGGGATTAACTTATATCACTGCATTGCTGAAAAGAGTCCAGTCTGTCATAGTTGGTCGTCACAGATATGGTATGTCTGTGATTGTATACAAATTTCTTCTGATTCTACTCTTCTCGCTCAGCATCAGTTTGTATAAGTCTCTCCAGGTAATTATGAAATCCGTCACCTCCTCGTTTCTTATAGCACAATAAAATTCCATTACATTCATATACCACAACTTGTTTAGCCATTCCCCAATTGATGGGCACCCCTTTAGTTTCCAATTCTTTGCAACCACAAAAAGGGCTGCTAAAAATATTTTTGTACATATGGTTCTTCCTCCCACTACTATGATCTCTTTGGGATATAACCCTAGGAGTGGTATGGCTGGGTCAAAGGGTATGAAATTATTTATAATCCTTTGGGCATAATTCCAGATTGCTCTCCAGAATGGTTGGATAAGTTCACAACTCCACCAGCAATATATTAGCGTTCCAATTTGTCCACATCCTCTCCAGCATTTGTCACTTTCTTGTTTTGTCATCTTAGCCAATCTGACTGGAGAGATGTGGTATCTCAGAGTTGTTTTGATTTGCATTTCTCTAATTAATAGTGATTTAGAGCATTTCTTCATATGCTTATAGATATCTTTAATTTATTTCTCTGAAAACTTCCTATTCATATCCTTTGACCATTTCTCAATTGGGGAATGACTTGTATTCATATAGATTTGGCTCAATTCTCTATAAATTTTAGAAATGAGTCCTTTATCAGAGACACAAGTTGTAAAAATTCTTTCCCAATTTCCCACCTCCCTCTTGATCTTGGTTACATTGGCTTTGTTTGTGCAGAAGCTTTTCAATTTAATGTAATCAAAACTATCCATTTTGCATTTTATAATGCTCTCTAATTCTTGTTTGGTCCTAAAATCTTCCCCTCTCCACAGACCTGTCAGGTAAACTATTCCTTGCTTTCCCAAATTGCTCACAGTATCATCCTTTACACCTAGATCATGCACCCATTTAGACTTAATTTTGGTATATGGTGTTAGATAGTGATCTATGCCCAGTTTCTGCCATACTGTATTCCAGTTTTCCCAGCAGTTTTTGTCAAATAGTGCATTCTTATCCCAAAAACTGGGGTCTTTGGGTTTATCGAACAATAGATTGCTATATTCATTAACTGCTGGGTCTCCTGCACCTAATCTATTCCATTGATCCACTACTCTACACCTCTGCCAGTACCAAGCAGTTTTGATGACTGCTGCTGTATAATACAGATTAAGATCTGGCATAGCTAGTCCACCTTCCCTAGCATTTCTTTTCATTAATTCCCTTGATATTCTAGACCGTTTGTTTTTCCAAATAAATTTTGTTATTATTTTGTCTAACTCTACAAAGTAGTTTTTTGGTAAATTGATTGGAATGGCACTAAATATACAGTTTAGTTTGGGTAAAATTGTCATTTTTATTATATTAGCTCGACCCAGCCACGAGCAATTGATATTTTCCCAACTATTTAGATCTGTTTTTATTTGTGTGAGAAGTGTTTTGTAGTTGTGATCATATAGATTCTGGGTTTGTTTTGGCAAGTAGATTCCCAAATATTTTATAATGTCTACAGTGACTTTAAATGGGATTTCTCTTTCTATCTCTTGCTGTTGAGTTTTATTAGAGATGTACAGGAATGCTGAGGATTTATGTGGGTTTATTTTATATCCTGCAACTTTGCCAAATTTATTTATTGTCTCAAGTAATTTTTTACTTGATTCTCTAGGATTCTCTAAGTATATCATCATATCATCTGCAAAGAGTGATAGCTTGGTCATTCCTTGCCTAATTTGATTCCTTTGATTTCTTTTTCTTCTCTAATTGCTACTGCTAACATTTCTAGTACCAGATTGAATAAGAGGGGTGATAGTGGACACCCTTGTTTCACTCCTGATCTTATTGGAAAGGCTTCTAGTTTATCCCCATTGCATATAATACTTGCTGATGGTTTTAGATAGATGCTAGCAACTATTTTAAGGAAGGCTCCATTTATTCCTATACTTTCTAGTGTTTTTAATAGGAATGGATGTTGTACTTTGTCAAAAGCCTTTTCTGCATCTATTGAGATGATCATGTGGTTTTTGCTAGTTTTGTTGTTGATATGCTCAATTATATTGATGGTTTTCCTAATATTAAACCATCCTTGCATTCCTGGAATGAATCCTACCTGATCAGGGTGTATTATTTTGTGATAAGTTGTTGGAGTCTTTTGGCTAATATTTTATTTAGAATTTTTGCGTCTAAATTCATGAGGGAGATTGGTCTATAATTTTCTTTCTCTGTTTTATCTCTTCCCGATTTAGGAATCAGTACCATATTTGTGTCATAGAAAGAGTTTGGTAGGACTCCTTCTTCACTAATTTTCCCAAATAGTTTGTAGAGTATTGGAATCAATTGTTCTTTAAATGTTTGATAGAATTCACTAGTAAACCCATCTGGCCCTGGAGATTTTTTCCTAGGGAGTTCTTTGATGGCTTGTTTGATTTCTTTTTCTGAGATGGGGTTATTTAGGTAATTCACTTCCTCTTCAGTTAATCTGGGCAACTTGTGATTTTGTAAATATTCATCCATTTCACTAAGATTATCATATTTATGTGCATACAATTGGGAAAAATAATTCCTCATTATTTTTTTGATTTCTTCATTGGAGGTAGATTCACCCTTTTTATTTTTGATACTCATAATTTGGTTTTCTTCTTTCTTTTTTTTTATCATATTGACTAAGGGTCTATCAATTTTGTTGATTTTTTTCATAAAACCAGCTCTTAGTTTTATTTATTAATTCAATGGTTTTCTTAATTTCAATTTTATTAATCTCACCTTTGGTTTTCAACATTTCTAATTTAGTACTAAATTGGGGATTTTCAATTTGTTCTTTTTCTAGCTTTTTCAATTGCATGTCCAATTCACTGACCTCCCTTCTCTCTGCTTTAATTAAGTATGCACTCAGGGATATAAAACTTCCCCTGAGAACTGCCTTTAGTGCATCCCACAAATTTTGGTATGTTGTTTCATTATTATCATTCTCTTGAATGAAATTATTGATTGTTTCTATAATTTCTTCTTTGACCCACCAATTTTTTAGGATTAAATTGTTTAGTTTCCAATTAGTTTTTAGTCTATCTTTCCATGGCCCTTTATTGCATATAATTTTTATTGCATCATGATCTGAGAATGATGCGCTTACTATTTCTGCCTTTCTGCACTGGATTGTGAGGTTTTTATGCCCTAGTACATGGTCTATTTTTGAGTATGTACCATGCACTGCTGAGAAGAAAGTAAATTCCTTTTTATCCCCATTCAGTTTTCTCCAGAGATCCATCATATCTAGTCTCTCTAAGATTCTATTCACCTCCTTAACTTCTTTCTTGTTTATTTTGAGGTTAGATTTATCGAGTTCAGAGAGGGGGAGATTAAGGTCCCCCACTAGTATAGTTTTGCTATCTATTTCTTCCTCTAATTCCTTTAACTTCTCCTCTAGGAATTTGGATGCTATACCATTTGGTGCATATATATTAAGTAGTGATATTGCTTCATTCTCAATGGTGCCTTTTAGTAGGATATAGTTTCCTTCCTTATCTCTTTTAATTAGATCTATTTTTGCTTTTGCTTTATCTGAGATAAGTATTGCTACCCCTGCTTTTTTTACTTTAGCTGAGGCATAATAAATTTTACTCCAACCTTTTACCTTTACCCTGTGGGTATCCCTTTGTTTCAAATGTGTTTCTTGAAGACAGCATATTGTAGGATTATGGTTTTTAATCCATTCTGCTATCCGCCTCTGTTTTATGGGAGAGTTCATCCCATTCACATTCACAGTAATGATGACTATCTGTCTCTTCCCTTCCATCCTATTCCCTCCCCTGTTTATATTTTTGTTTATTCCTTCTCCCTTCCCCTCCTTGAAGTTTTCCCTTTTGACCGCCCCCTCCCTCAGTGTTCCCACCCAGTGACCCCCTTCTTAACCTACCCTCTCCCCTTACTACTATTTCCCTCCCTTATAATCCCTCCCTTTAGTCTCCTCCTTTTCACCCCCCCCTTACCCTCCCACTATCTATAGGACACAATAAATTTTTATACTTATCAGAGTAAATTACTCCCCGTTTGATTCCAAACCAATGAGAGTAAATTTCAAACAGTGCTCCTCTCCCTCCCTCCAGTTCCTCTATTTAATGAATTTATGTGTCTATTCACGTTAGATTCTTAAACTTCACTGATTAATTTGATCCTTCTTTGAACCAGAACCAGTGAGAATAGTGTTTAAATGATGTTCCTCTCCCTCTTACTTTCCCTTCTTCTATAGTGTGTTTTGATGCCTCTTCAGATGCATATTTTACCTTTTCCTAGCTCATCCTTTCCTTTTTCCCATTACAGTACCATTGATCCCCTTAATAGTCTTTTTTTTTTTAGACTCCATGTTAGTGCATTCATACCCACACCCTCTAAGTATAACCCTTTTGCAGGTCATGATAATCATAGAGATTTCAAATATTGACAGTTATCAGCTCCACATATAGGGATGTGAACATTTTGCTCTTGTTGCATCCCAGGTAATGAGCTTGTGTTTGTGGGTGTGGGTGTGTGCACTTCTGCATGTGTGAGTCTATGTTACCCTTGTTTACCTTTTTATGTTCTTCTGGAGTCTTGTAATTGGAGATCAAATTTTCCATTGAGCTCTGGCTTTTTCATTAGGAAAGTCTGGAAGTCCCTTACTTCATTAAACGTCCATCTCCTTGCCTGAAAGATTATGCTCAGTTTTGCCGGGTAGTTAATCCTTGGTTGTAGTCCTAGCTCTCTTGCCCTACGAAATATCAAATTCCAGTCCCTCCGCTCTTTTAATGTAGAAGCTGCTAGGTCCTGTGTGATCCTAACTGTAGTTCCTCGATATTTGAATTGTTTCTTTTTGGCTGCTTGTAGAATTTTTTCTTTAATCTTATAATTCTGGAATTTGGCTACTATATTTCTTGGAGTTTTCAGTTTGGGATCTCTTTCAGGAGGAGTCCGGTGAATTCTATCAATAGCTATTTTATCTTCTGATTCCAGGACCTCAGGACAGTTTTCTTTGACAATCTCTTGGAGGATGTTGTCTAGACTGCTTTTCTCATCATGGCTTTCTGGTAGACCAATAATTCTTAGGTTGTCTCTCCTGGATCTGTTCTCTAGGTCAGTTATTTTTCCAGTGAGATATTTTACATTTTCTTGCAATTTTTCGATCATCTTGTTTTTTTCGATTGACTCCTGCTGCATCATAGAGTTCTGAGTTTCAGTTTGATTGTATCTAATTTTTAGTGAATTATGGTCTTCAGTGAGTTTTTGAAGTTCCATTTTTAGGGAGGTATTTTCTTTTTCCAAGTTGGTCATTGCCTCCCTGATTTGGTCTTTAAAATTTTTCTTAAGCTCCTCCAGGAATGCTATTTGGGCTTGAGACCAGATCATGTTTCCTTCTGTGGTCTCTGGTGTGGGCAGAGAGTCTATATTGTCCTGTGTGTTTTGTTGTTCTTGCCCTGCATAGTATGCTCGAATAGACTTTCTTGCCTTCCCCTTCTCCTTTTCAGCTTCCTTCCTTCCCATTGTGACTTCCTGTTTCTTAGTGTCTCAGGCTATGAGTTTGGGGCCTGATCCTTGACTTTGAATACCTCTGGGTGGCTAGTTTATGGCTAAGTCAGGGAAGTCAGTGAGGAATGTAGATGTGTAGGTGGGGAAGAGTCTGACCACTTCAGATTTCTGCCTCTATACCCCTGGGCTATAAGTAGGCTTTTGTTGGTGAGGTGAGGTGGGGCTTGTTGGGTCCCCTCCCTCTCTTCTCTTCAGATTCCTGGCTGACTCAGTTACACCCTTTCTTGGAGATTCTCAAGCCTGAGGCTATTTCCATTAACTTGGGATTTCAATCTGGGTGGGAGACTTATTTTCTGCTTCATGAAGGAGGGATGGGAGGATCGGAGCAGCTAGAATTTACTTTGCTATTCCAGCCCCTGTATTATACAGTAATGAATGACAGCAACCCGGTCTGTAACTATTTAGTCTCATCTGAGCCGGAAGGAATGTCAGTGAAGGAATTTTCTGGCTGGGTCTCTGCCATCTGGTTAAAACAAGGATGAAGCAATGGGCCTTCCAACATTCATCAATACCTTTTGTTTTTTCAGTGTAGTATCATTGCTTGGCATTAAAATATGTCCTCATTCAAAAGGTCCCAGATTCGACAACGATAGGATGAAGGCCACTTTTACAGGAATCTTGCAGATTTACCCAGAACATTAATTACAGCCTTTTCCCTCTCTCCTCTTCCAGAAATCAGAACATACCTATCTTCCCAAAATGTAGTCCAAGAGAAAGGAACCACTACTATCTTGGCCTCCGATTCCCCGGTCCCTCCCGTGACAGTAGGGCAGCGGTCTGGCCGAGAGCCATTCTCTAAGGAGACCAGACGCTCGGGCTCCTCCGGGGAGGGAACCCAAATGTATATTCTTAAAACACAGATCTGACCATGTCCCTCCCTACTGAAGAATCTAGCTCAAAAGAAACATGAGATGTGCAAATTTAGAGAATCCACCCCTGATGTTCACATGGACTATGAGCTCATATTAGTCTGATCAACCACAATCAGATACACTGGAATTTTACTCTAACAGAGTGATGTCATTTTGGTCATCTTTGAGAACAAAAGACAACCAACCAACCAACCAACCAACCAATCAATTACCTTTAAGATAAAAAGATAATGTAAATACCTCCATTAGACATTTATTTCATACAATTTCTCATGCAGTCTAGGTTTCCGACAAACTAGCCTTATTCCCAAACTAGGCAATTATCAATCAACCAGTAAATATTTATTAAGCACCTATTATGTGCCAGTCACCTTGCTAAGCTCCAGAGATACAAAAAGAAGCAAAAGAGATACTTGCAAAATTTACAATTTAGTGGCATTATTCCATCTCTCATATCTACCTTTGCACATTCTATCTCTTATGTTGACAATATACTCTCTCCCCACCTCCATTTCTAAGAATCCTTACTTTCTTCTAAGGCCCAGCTCAGATATAGTCACCCATGGGAAGCATTTCCTGATTCCCCTTAGCTGTTAGTGCTTTCTTCCTCATATAACCTCATGTTATATTTTTATCTGTCTACAAGTAGAATGTAAACTCCTTGAGGCAAGGACTCCTTTCCCTAATTTTTTGTTTTTGTTTTTATATCCTCGGGCTAGGGCCTGTGCTGTATACATAGTAGGTATTAAATAAATGGTCATTGATATAAATTTAATTGTTGGAAGAGTTCAGAAGAGAAAGATTATTAATATTTTAGTGCGAGGAATATTTTTTAATTTTTCAAAAATTTATTTATTTATTTTTAGTTTTCAACATTTATTTCCAGAAGATTTTGAGTGACAATTTTTCTACCTGTCTTTTCTTTACCCCACACCCCAAAATAGTAAGCTTACTGAATACCCCTTCTCCCAGTGAAAAAGATTGTTTTTGAAAGCTGAATGGAAGAAGGGGTGCAAGATTGGATTTGGAAAGATAGGTAAAATTTTCATAGGTGAACATGGGAGTTAGGACAGTCTAGGGAGAGGGGACTAGGGAAGTGAAAGTACAGTGTCCGGCAGCACTTAGCACAGGTCCTGGAACATAGAAGGCACTTAATAAATGCTTATTGATTGAATGATTGAGTGTGCTTGGGGATTAGCAGTGTATTTCAACTGGCTAGAACAGAGGTGAAGCAGTATAAGATAGATTGGAAAGATTGTTTGCAGTCAGATTTTGGGAGGACTCTGAGTACTAGATTAAAGGGCTTTTATTTTACTTGGTGGGCATCAGGGATCCATGGAAGGATTTCAAACAGGGTGATGGTACTAGCAAAGAAGTGCATTAGGTAGATGATCTAGCTGCAGATATGTAGGATGACTCCAAAGAAGGAAAATCTGGAAGCAGAGATTTATTGCTGTTACAATAGCCCAAGTTCTCAGATAGGAAGATAGTAGCATTGGGAGTGGAAAGTAAAGGACAGATAATTCCATCTGGATTGTGGTTATTGCTGTTGTTTTGGTACAGACCTGTGATTTCATTTGTACAGGGTAATGGTTCTTAAAGTGTGATCTGCAGACCCCTAGGAGTCCCTGAGATTCTTTCAGGGGATCCTGAGGTGAAAACTATTTTCAAAATCATGCTAAGTCATTACTTGCCTATTGAACTATTCTTGCCTTTTCCAACTACATGTATGTGTGTCTGGATTTTTCTTGCATACTTCAACCAAAACAGCATATTGCAACAGATTGAAAGCAGAAGCAGTAATGAGAAACCATCAGTCTTTTATTTAGGCAGACATTAAAGACATTTGCAAAAATATGTAAAACTGTGCCACTCATCTGACTAGTTTTTTTTTTTTAGGTTCAGAAAAGTTATTTTTCATGAAGCCATGTTATTTATGTTCATGTGAAATGGGGTTATTATTATTTTTAAATAATTTAATAAATTCATATCTTAAATTTTATCCATTTTAATTTTGAATTTAGAACATTAGTAGCTATAACCCCCATAAACAAAAGCTCTTTGGAGTCCTCAAATTTTTTAAGATTATGAAGGAGTTTTGAAACCAAAATGTTTGAGAACTACTGGGATAGTGAACTCCTCTGGTGAAAACCAGGAAAAGTAGTAAAGTTGCAAAGATTCACAGGATCAAACTTTTTTTTTAAATTTTTAAAATTTTTTTAAAGCAATTGGGGTTAAGTAACTTGCTCAAGGTTACACGGCTAGTCATTATTTATGTGTGGGTGCTCATTTTCTGAGGCCGGATTCGATCTCGGGTCATCCCAGCTCCGAGGCCAGCACTCTTACTCACTGCACCACCTAGCCACCCAGCCACCCCAGGATCAAACTTTTTAACAAAATCTTCCAGAAGGGAGTTAGGTGGTGACCTGCAGAATGGTGGTCTTGGAGTCTTGGAATGATGTGACCACTAGGTAGCTAGGTGGCATAATGGGTAGAGTGCTGGATCTGGAGTCAGGAAGACCTGAGTTTGTATCCTGCCTTAGAACCTTACTGGCTGTATTACCCTGGGAAAGTCACTTAACCTCTGTTAACCTCAGTTTCCTCATGTGTATAATGGGGATGAAAATAGCCCCTACCTCTCAGGGTTGTTGTTAAGGTCAAATAAAATGACCTATGTAAAGCCTTCTGCAAACTTTAAAAACCCTCAGTAAAGGCAAGCTATTATTATTTGAACAGAATAAGTTGCCTTAGGAGGCAGCAGGGTTCTTCACCAAAGGTCTTTAAGTAGAGATTGCCCTAGTACTTGTTGAGTATGTGGTAGAAGGAATTCTTGTCTACATACAGATTTGGATTAGATGGCTTCTGAGATCCCTTCCAACCCTAAGATTCTGCAGATTAAAAAAGCCAAAAAAATCAAAAACCATATGTTTATTAGTCAAAACGTAGCCCTGCCTTCCCCCCCCCGCCCCCCAAGATACAAAGCTTTTGTTTAGGACAAAAACGAACATGTTATGCCACCTAAGTCAATTCAATATAGCAGACTTCCTGATCTAGGACCCATGACTGTGCTGTTTTTTTGTTCAGTTGTTTTTAGTGGTGTCTGACTCTTCATGACCCCATTTGGGGTTTTCTTGGCAAAGATACTAGAGACGCTTTCCATGTCTTTCTGTAGCTCATTTTAGGATGAGGAAACTGAGGCAAACAGGGTTAAGTGTCTTTCCCAGAGTTACAGTTAGTAAGTATCTGAGGCAAGATTTGAATTTAGGAAGATGAGCCTCCAGGCCTGGCACTCTCTCTACTTTGTCACCTAGTTGCTCATGCTGTTTTTAAGTAGGATTTCAACAGAGTTTTAGCTCCTTGAGAGGATCTAGAAGTATATTTGCCTGCATATGTCTTAGCTTTAAGCAAATCTTCTCTTTCGATTTCTTTTTTTTTTTTTTGAGGGGCATTTGAGGGGCATTTTTTTTTTGAGGGGCATTATGTGACTTGCCCAAGGTCACATGGCTAGTAAGTGTTAAGTGTCTGAGGCCAGATTTGAACTCAGGTCCTCCTGACTCCAGGGCCAGTGCTCTATTCACTGCACCACCTAGCCTCCCCTGTCTCTTTCAGTTTCTTGGCTAGCAGGTCAAAGTGCCTTACATTGCAGCCTTACAAAGAGGACTTGATATTGATCTATGTAACACTTTCAAAGGGCAAACTTTCAGGTATTTTTACTATTTATTCCATCTTCATTTACCAAAAAAAAATTTCTCCTTGTGACCAATTCAGACTCAGGAATTTGTATTCAAAGTCTATTAAGAAGATATACAGGGGGTGGAGCCAAGATGGCGGAGTAGAAACAGGACTTCGGGGGGCTCCCGCTTCTGCCTCCTCTAATACATGTAAAAATGACTAAACAAACTTTAGAGCTACAGGACCCACAAAGTGACAGAGAGAAGCTAACCTCCCACTGAAGACAGCCTGACAGGCTGGCAGGAAGGGGCCATTGCAGTACTCTGGGAGCAGAGCCCAGCCCATTGTGAGCCCGAGGTATTAGCCTTAGGGCACCCCGACGAGCCTTGGCTAGAGGGATGTTGGGAGAGTAGATCACTAGCACCTGTGGCAGTTTCCAGAATCATCAACCCATAAATGCCAAAGACAAAGGGAGAGGTTAGTGGACTTTGGGAACAGGGAGTCCAGGAGTGCAATCTAGCCTCTGCCCCCCGAGGGAGAAGCTATTGCAGGTGTGGTGGCCACAGCTGTTTGGCTGCTTCAGAGCTCCTGGTCTGCAGATTGTAGGGGGACCAAGCAACCAGTCTGAGGGGTAATTACTCTTGCTTTAACCTGCTTGGATCTGGATTGCTGTCTAGGGTGGAGGTCCTGGGGTGTGTGACCAGTATGCCAGAGCTGGTGGAGGCTTCTGAGAGGGCAGCCAACTAATAGCTCTGGCAGTTGAGAAAACCCCAGCAATTTGGGACAAAGCTCTCCTCTCTGGTAGCAGAGTTCTACTGTGGAAAAAAGTTCAAAAGTCAAATAATTGAGTGTCAAAATGAGCAAGCAGAGGAAGCAAAGCAAGTTTAACAATCCGACTTTAGACTCCTATTTTGGGGACAAAAAGGATCAAAGCATGGAACAGGAGGAAGACAGTGAAGTCAGAACTCCTGCACCAAAAGCTTCCAAGAAAAATATGAATTGGTTACAGCTACAGAGGAGCTTAAGAAGGATTTTGAAAACCAAATAGGAGAAGTGAAGGAAAAATTGGGAAGAGAAATGAGAATGATGCAAGAAAACCATGAAAAGAGAGTCAACAATATGACTGAAGAAAATAATACCTTAAAAAAGTAGACTAACTCAAATGGCAAAAGAGGCTCAAAAAGGCCTTAAAAAGCCAAATTTGCCACGTGGAAAAAGAATCTCAAAAGCTCACTGAAGAGAATAATTCTTTCAGAATTAGATTGGAGCAAATGGAAGTTAGTGACTTTATGAGAAATCAAGATACTATTAAACAGATCCAAACAAATGAAAAAATAGAAGGCAATGTGAAATATCTCACTGGAAAAGCCACTGACCTGGAAAATAGATCCAGGAGAGATGATTTAAAGATTATTGGACTACCTGAAAACCATAATCAAAAAAAGAACCTAGAAATCATCCTTCAAGAAATTCTCATACACATCAGATTAACTAAGATGATATAAAAGGAAAATGACAAATATTGGAAGGGATATAGGAAAATAGGTACATTAATATATGTTTGGTGGAGCTATGCACTACTGTTATTCTGGAAAGCACTTTGGAACTATGCCTCAGAAGCTATTAAACTATGCATACCCTTTGATGCATAGTTCTATATCCCAAAGAGATCAAAGAAAAAGGAAAGGGACCCATATGTACAAAAATATTTATAGCAGTTCTTTTTTTTTTAGGGGCAATGAATTGAGGGTAAGCCCATCAATTAGGGAATGGCTGAACAAATTACAGTCTTTAAATGTGATGGAATATTATTATGCTATAAAAAATGATGAAAGGGATGGTTTCAGAAAAACTTGTGAAAACTGATGGACCCAGAATACACACACACACACACACACACACACACACACACACACACACACACACACACACACACATATATATATATATATATATGTATTTGGTTTTTTTTAGAGGGGGAAGGTAGGGCAATTGGGGTTAAGTGATTTGCCCAAGGTCACAGGACTAGTTTTATTTTTGTGTTAAGTGTCTGAGGCCTGATTTGAACTCAGGTCCTCCTGACTCCAGGGCTGGTGCCTTATTCACTGTGCCACCTAACCACCCCCAGAGTATATATTAAAGCATTTTTCTTTTCTCTTTCTTTCTTTCTTTCTTTCTTTCTTTCTTTCTTTCTTTCTTTCTTTCTTTCTCTCTTTCTTTCTCTCTTTCTTTCTCTCTTTCTTTCTTTCTTTCTTTCTTTCTTTCTTTCTTTCTTTCTTTCTTTCTTTCTTTCTTTCTTTCTTTCTTTCAACATGGCCAGTATGGACATTTGTTTTACATGACTTCAAATTTATAATTTTGTATTTCATATTTTTAATTTTTGCCTTCTCAATGAGTGGAGGAGGGAGTGAGAAAAGAAAAAGAATTTGGAATTGAAAATAAAATTCAACAAAAAAATAAAAAATAAAGAAGTATTAAAAAAAAGAAGCTCAATATAAATGCTAGTAAAGTTGAGATGTGTCTAACTACTTTTACTGGGAGTATTTTAGCTTTTAATTCATGATTAGCATCTGTATAATATGGCCATGCATATTAGCATATAATTAAAGGGTTAAGGCCTAAAGTCATCAGGCAATAAACATAGAAAAAATTACTTTTTAAAGAGACTTTTTAAAAAATATGACTTTCCACTGACTACTAAATAAATTTTTAAAATTCTTAGCTGGCCTCTTAAAGCTCTGAACAGCCTAGTCCCAGTTTTTTCCTGGACTTATTTTCCATTTTTCATCTTCACTCCTGTTCAAGTACTCTGCTGGTTTTCTGAACATACTCTAAGCTTTCTCATTTCTGTACCCATTGCCTGCAATTTCCTTTATCCCTACCTCCAATAGCCCAATTTCTACCCATACTTTAGGGCCCATTTCAAATAGTACTTCTTCCATAAAGTCTTTCAACATACCCTCTTTCCTCCATCAAGGCTGGAAATTAGCTGTCCCTTCTCTGAGCTCCCAACAACACTCAATGCACTTTCCTTCTCTGCCATAGAGATACTATTTTAGAAGGAAACTTCTATATTCACCAAGACATTTATAGCAGTACTTTTTGGATAATAAAGAACTGGAAACAAGCAGAAAGCCTCCAAATTTAAACTCACATCATTATCATATATAAAATTCAGAAACAAACAACTATAAACCTGATCATTAAAAGTAAATAAAATGTCAGGGTTACAGGCACTAAAGCTTGAAGGAATAATAGAGTTCATTTAGTCCAACCTTTATTTTAAAGAAACTACAAACAATTAGCCTTTGTAAAGCACTTTGGGGGTTTGCAAAGCCCTTTGTATATGTTAGCTCATTTGAAGAGTTTGCTGTGTTGTATAATTGAACACTTGACCTCAGCTTTGTTTGCCTGTAATGGATAATAGCTCACATTTCATTGTACTGAAAGAGTTGCAAAGCAACTCTGTTAGTCAGAAATATAACTAAGGTGGGGATGACGGGGGCCTAACCTGCAGGCATCCAAAATGAGAGGGTGTAAATGTCTTTAAATTTATTTTTAAAGATTGCAGAGTATATTGGTTACATTTACGTGTTGGCAGGACTTTCACTACTTCAGCAGAACAGAGACTGATTGGCAAGAATAAGCTATCGAAGGCACACTTCTTTGGCAGCCTACATCCCAGGTCTGTACCTCCTAGGCTCTGATCTCACCAGCAGCGATCTCAAAGGGTTCCAGAGTCTTTTTCTATCCCTTCCCCGTAGGGCAATGTTGTTGGGTTCTATCCCTATGGTTAATTTGAAGATGAATTTATTACTGCCCCAGGATCTAAGACCAGTAATTAAGCCCCTGCTATGAAGTAGATGTTGTTCAGTTGTGTCTGACTCTTCATGATACTACTTGGAGTTTTCTTGGCAAAGATACTGGAGTAGTTTGCCATTTCCTTCTCCAGGAAGGAGGATGAGGAACTGAGGCTAAAGGGGATAAGTGACTTGCCCGGGGTCACATAGCTAGTAAGTGTCTGAGGCTGGATTTGAACTCATGAAAATAAGTCTTTCTGATTCCAAGCCCAGTGCTCTATCCACAGTACCACATAATGGTCCCTTGTGAAGTAAATAGTCATAGGACAATAATCACTGGAGAAACAAACTCAGGTGACTTGCCCACAGTCACAGACTTAATAGGTTTTGAAGCTAGTTATTCAGACTAGGGTGTACTGATGCCAGGTCCAACACTTTCTACCATACCAAGCTGACCCTCAAGAACAAATGAGATCATTCATTGAATTCACATTTATTAACAATGTAAAAAGAGCTAAGTACTTCACTTAGTACTGCAGAGTGTCCGCAGTAAAGACGTGGCTCCAACCTCCTGAAGACATGTTCTAATGTCAAATAAGGCAGATGTCAAATAGACAAAATAATTCAGTAAAACATGAGATAAAGCACTGAGATAAACGGCAGGTATATAATTTGATGTAATGCTTTTTAATATCATAAAACAAACAGCTGTTTTAATGTAACATATGCTCTGGTTTTTTATTTCACCCATGTATCTTATCATGTTTCACTGTAACCTAATCCTTGTGAACTCTAACTTGTCCATACATGGAATTCATTTAAGCACTCATGGAAGCCTGGACCAATACCCTGTCCTTTTTTTCCTTTCAAATATGTCAAGAATACAACATTGGGTATTTTTGCCTGTTTTTCTTCAATGCAAACAAAGGATCCATTTTGGGGAGGGAAGAGACTCCCTCCTTAGTGGCAGGTGAGACCATTTCTCAACATAATTGTGGTATAGAAAACATAAGGTATCAATTAAGCTTATTTATTAAAAAAATGCCACATCAACAGTCAGCCAATAATCTATATGTTTATTGGGTTTCCACAAGCCACTGAGAAGCAGGCATTTTATAGAGCAGATAAATCAGAGAGTCAGTATTAACATTAAAAAAAAAACTCTTCATGATTGGATGATTATAACCTTGCCCTGCCTCTTTACCTAGGATTCAATTTGTTATATTTTAATTTATACACAACTTTTCGGAAATATGAGTATTTCATAAAATGAGGCACACTTGTAAAAGTTTAGACTTTGCCCTATGTGGAACTTATACTTGGGAAACAAAAGATTTCATCCAGGAATCTATTAAGTAACTCTCTCTCTGTCTCTCTCTGTCTCTGTCTCTGTCTCTGTCTCTGTCTCTGTCTGTCTGTCTGTCTCTCCTCCTTCTCTCTCTCTCTTTCTCTCTCTCCTCCCTCCCTCTCCCCTTGCCTTCTGAAAGGCTAAAATGTGCCTTGATAGTTACAGATGACTGGAAAAAGGCAAAAATTGAAGTGGCAAAATGAAATAAATTTTACATATAACTTAAAATGCTCTAGGAATATAACTAACAAAGTTATTCTTTACATAATGCTAACAATGTTACATGTTAGCATGTTAGGGACTGTGCATTGTACAATTATGATCCTATTTGATCCTCACAACAACCCTAGGAAGGCTATTATTTTTACTATTATTATTTCCATTTCACAGATGAGGAAACTGACACAAACAGAGCTTAAGTGACTTGTCTACAGTCATAGAGTTAATATTCATAGTAGATGCCTCAGGCTGGATTTGAATTCAGGTCTTCCTGCTTCCAGACCTGGCATTTTTTCTACTGTGCTACAGCATGGAATTAAATTTTAATGTGGTCCACTAGCAAAATCCCTAGCAATAATTTTGCACTGTGAGATTAGATAAAAGAAGTAACTGAAAGAGAAGCTTTTTTATTTTTTAATTTTTTTTTAAAGCAATTGGGGTTAAGTAACTTGCTCAAGGTTACACAACTAGTCATTATTTATGTGCGGGTGCTCATTTTCTGAGGCCGGATTCTATCCTGGGTCATCCCAACTCTGATGCCGGCATTCTTACTCACTGCACCACCTAGCCGCCCCTAGGGAAGCTTTTTTATTGTGGAAATAAAATTGACTGAATTCTGAAGAGTTTCTGAAGAGTTTTTTTTTTTTTAATGGCTATTGGGGCAGCTAGGTGGCACAGTGAATAGAGCACTGGCCCTGGAGTCAGGAGGACCTGAGTTCAAATCCAGCCTCAGACACTTAACACAAAAACTAGCCGTGTGACTTTGGGCAAGTCACTTAACCCCAGTTGCCCTCCAAAAAGCAAAAAAATAAAATAAAAAATGGTTATAATGGGGTGGAGACAAGATGGTGGAATGGAAACGATAACTTTTCTAAGCTCCTCCATGAATCCATCATTAAACTTTAAAAAGTGAATCTTAACAGACTTTGGAGTAACAGAATCCATTGGGAAACTTTAGGCAGATTCCCAGCCCAGCAGAGTGCCCACTTGGTCTGGGCAGGGAGAGTGTAGAACACATGGGGACTGTACCAGCACAGATCTGAGAGCAGACTATAGTAGAGTAAGAAGGAATCCCAGCAAGTCAACTCACCCACCCCAAGGGTGATTCACAGTAGTCTCACCACAGGATGGAGGATCTGTTGGAGCTGGGTAAGAGAAAGTGCAGGGCCGGCAGCAGTGACTGCAGCTTCTCTTGGGGCTATCAGCCCACAACCTGGAAGTTTAAAAATCACCTACCTGAATTTCCAGAAGCCAAGATGGCAAAGTAAACCCTAGCTACTCCAATTCACCCTCCCTGACCCAGAAAACCCAGAGAAAAATATCCCACCCAGAGTAAAATCCTGAAGGAGTATAAGTAGCCTCAGGCTTAGGAGTCACTGAGAAAGGATATAACTGAAGCAGTAAGGAGTCTGAAGTGAAGGGCCAGAGGGGTCCCAACAAGCCCCACCTTAGATGACTAGCAGGAGCTCCCAAAGCCCAGGGTGGTGGAGCCAGCAAGTGCTAACAATGCAAGCCCAGGTGGGCCCTAGCAACACCAGGGGAATCTGCAGATACCAGCTCTTCTGGCTGCCAGCTGCTGAGCCTGCCTGAGCTGTAGCCCAGGCGCAAAGAGGTGGAAATCTGAAGCTGCCAGACTACCCCTCCCCCACAGATCACTCTGTGAGCCTCAGGGTAACTCAGGGGAAACACTGAGAATCCTGGCCTTGGCCTCAGTCTAGACACCCAGAGGCTACAGCACGCAAAGTCAACAACCAGGCCCTTAGCTCCTAGCCTGAGAAATCAGGAAATAGGAAATCACAATGGGAAAGAAAGAAGCTAAGAAGGGAAAAGCAAGAAAATCGATATGAGCTTATTATAGTGATCAAGAACAACCAAATTCAGAGGATAACATGGACTCTATACTCACACCTGAGACCAAAGAAGGAAATATAAACTGGACTCAAGCCCCAAAAGCATTCTTGGAGGAGCTCAAGAAAGATTTTAAAAGCCAAATTAGAGAAGTAGAAGATAAATTTAAATCTACAGTGACTAAACTGGGAAAAAATCTCGTTGAAGAAAACAAATCCTTAAAAAGTAAAATTTGTGAACTGGGACAGAAAGTTCAAAATCTAACTGGAGAAAATACTTCCCTTAAAAAAGGAGCTTCAAAAACTAACCAAGGAAAATAATTCACTAAAAATTAGAATCAGTCAAATTGAAGCTGAGGACTCTATGATGCATCAAGAGTAAGTCAAGCAAAACATGAAGATTGAAAAATTAGAAGAAAGTGTAAAATATCTCACTGAAAAAACAACTGACTTGGAGAACAGATCCAGGAGAGATAATCTAAGAATTATTGGTCTACTGGAAAGCCATGATGAAAAAAGCAGCCTAGACAACATACTCCAAGAGATTGTCAAAGAAAACTGTCCTGAAGTCTTAGAATCAGAGGGTAAAATAGTTATTGAAAGATATAACTGGATTCCTCCTGAAAGAGATCCCAAATTGAAAACTCTAAGAAATATAGTAGCCAAATTCCAGAATTACAGAGTCAAGGAGAAAGTACTGCAAGCAGCCAGAAAGAAATGATTCAGATATCATGGAACTACAGTCAAGATTACACAGGACCTAGAAGCTTCTACAATAAAAGATCAGAGAGATTGGAATTTGACATTTTGTAAGGCAAAAGAGCTGGGACTGCAACCAAGGATCAACTGCCCGGCAAAACTGAGCATAATCTTTCAGGCAAGGAGATGGTTATTGAATGAAATAAGGGACTTCCAGACTTTCCTGATGAAAAAGCCAGAGCTCAATGGAAAATTTGATCTCTAATTGCAAGACTCAAGAAAGACATAAAAAGGTAAACAAGGAAAACACACACTCACACATACACACACACACACATGCACCTAACTTGTGGTTCAATAAGAGCAAACTGTTTACATCCCTATATGAGAGGATATATGAGAAGCTGATACCTGTCAATACTGAAATTTATATAATTATTACAACCTTTAAAAGGGATATACATAGATAGAGGGCACGGGTATAAATGAACTAATGTGATGATTAAAAAAAACCCACCTCATTAAGGGGTTCAAAGGGACTGTAATGGGAGAAAAGGAAAGGATGAGACAGAAAAAGGTAAATTTTGCCACACAAAGAGGCATAAAAACATACTATAGTAGAAGGGAAGGAGGGAGGGAGATGAACATCATATGAACTTTATTCTCATTGGTTCTGGTTCAAACATAATCAGTTAAGTTTAAGATTCTAACATGAAAAAACACAAAAAGTCATTATAATAGAGGGAAAGGAGGGAGGGAGAGGAGCACTGTATGAAATTTACTCTAATTGGTTTCATGTCAAAGAGGGAAGAACGTACTCCCGTAAGTATAAAAGTCCAATAAGTATAAAAATCCATTGTGCCCTATAGGCAGTAGGAGGGGTAATGGGAGGGTGGTTAGAAGGGAGGGAAATAGTAGTAAGAGGAAAGGGTAGGTAAAAAGTGGGGGGGTCACAGGGAGGGAATACTGAGGGAGGTGGTGGTCATGCTGCCATGGCAGGGGAGGGGAGATGAGGGAGAGGGAGAAAATTTGAAACTCAAGGGATTGTGGAACTGTATTTTGTAAACTAACAAATTAGTAAAGATAAAAAAATGGCTATTATATGAGATGGGCAGTTAAGTGGCATAGTAATAGAATTCTGGTCCTGGAGTATGGAGAACCTGAGTTCAAATTCCTCCTCAGACACTTACTGGCTATGCAACCCTGGGTAAATTACTTAATCCTATTTGCCTCAGTTTCCTTATATGTAAAATGAGCTATAGAAGGAAATGAAAAACCACTCCAGTATCTTTTTTCCCCACTTTCTTTCATCTTTTTTCTTTTATTCAAGACTTCTTGTACAAAATGATTAGTATTGAAATGTTTTACATAATTACACATGTATAACCTATATCTATTTGCTTACCATCTCAGGTAAGGGGGAGGGAAGGATGGAGGGAGAAATAGAATTTGGAACTCAAAACTTTAAATAAAAATGTTTGAAAAAATATGGCTGAACTGCAGAGTGAGGGAAAAGAAGATTTATATATATATGTATATATGTATGTATATTTATAAAAGATAGGTAAGTATTGTGCTTAAAAGGCCATTAAAAATTTCTCTAGGATAAGGTAACCATTGTAGTTTATTAAGAAATTGACGGTTATATCTGTGCCTAGCGAAACAAAGAAGAATATGGAGTCAGATTAATTAAGGGTAGATATTGGGATGAATAAAGATGAAACACTGTGATATTACTAAGACATTGAAGGTCCCTGTGAAGATGAAGAATAGGTTTAGGAAGGATAAGGCAGAAGGAGAGATGGAATGATAGAAGGTTATAATATGTTAAGAGAATTTCATAATTTTTCATTCTGAAGAACACTTATGAGTTATGGGCACATCAAGGATATGAAATCCTGATATATATCTGAAATGGAGAAAAAAATAGGGTAAGGACATTGAATAGCATAGAAAATTAGGGTTTTTCAGAAGACATTGGTATGCAGTTGAAGTCTCATAGTATAGGGATAAGAGGTAGGCTATAGATGAAAACTGTTATATAGGTACCTTACCATTTGAGAAAGGAGAAAGAATGAAGTGATGCTGGTAGATAATTGTCATTAGGTACTGGATTTTGTGTTATCCTGATTGTATTTCCACAATACTGGAATTGTTTCTTTCTGACTGCTTGCAATATTTTCTCCTTGACCTGGGAACTCTGGAATTTGGCTACAGTTGGTCAGAAAATCCCAGGCTCTCCAAATTTCCCTCACAAAAAAGACAGAACATTACCTCAGAGTGAAGGTAGAGCTGCAGAAATAAATAAAATTTGGGGCAAAGCAGTTATCCTCTCAAGATGACAAGAGAAAACCTCAGGAAAGACTTTACTTCCCAGGGTCAAGGGGTTGTGCAAACACCTCCAGGCAGACTTCTCTGAATCAACAAACAATGAGCCCTGGAGGCAGCTGGGTCAGGGAGATAGCTGATTGAAGGATCCTCTGCTATTTTGTGGTGCCAGGCCCAGCTGTGTTGACCAATTGCAATCCTGGCTGTGGCAGAGTGCAAGAAGGAGCAAGCACACACACACCTGGTAAGTGTGGTGGGGCAGGGACTCTTCTGGCTGTGGGAATGTACAGGAGAGCTGAGTCCCTGGTTTTGGCTCACAGGCAGAGAAGAAGAGCTGAAGTTTGCAGCCACTTGGAGGGACACAAGAAGTAGGGCCATTTGTGGAACATTGTGGCTGGGGTCCCAAGCCTTGGCTTGACAGTGAAGAGTAGTGCCTGAGGTTGGGCCCCCAGATGGAGCTCAGAAAATAATAGTAAGAAGGACCTGAAGCCTGGGGCACCATTTCCCCTACCCCAGGACTAGAGCCCATTGCAATAATAAGCTGCTAAATAGAAAACATAATAAAAACAAAAATGAGTAAGCAAAGGAGAAAGAATCCAACCATAGACAGCTACTATCGGGATAGAAATGATCTGGGTTCATATTCAGAGGAAGATAGTGAAGTTAAAGAAGTCACTGTCAATTCAAAGACAAACACCAAATGGTCACAAGCCCTAAAAGAGTTCTTGGAAGAACTTAAAAAGGACTTCTAAAATCAAATAAAAGGGGTTGAGGAAAAAAATAAGAACAATCCAAGAAAATCAAGAAAATTATGAAAGAAAGTCAACCAACTGGAAAAAGAGATCCAGAAACTTATGAAAGAAAATAACCCCTTAAAATTATAATTGGGCAAGGGGAAGCTAATGACATAATAAGACACAAAGAAATAATAAAACTAAGTAAAAAGAATGAAACAATGGAAGGGAATGTGAAACATCTCATTAGAAAAACAACTGATCTGGAGAACAAATCAAGGACAGAATTAAGAATTATTGCACTACCTGAAAATTATGATTAAAAAAAAATTATTTTTGGTGAGGCAATAAGGGTTAAGTGACTTGCCCAGAATGTTATGGGAATGGTAATCTGAAGATCTTCCCTGCCCCTTGGCCCTTTGATAGGCTTAAGTGACTCTGAGAACCTTCCCTGATTTGAAAATATATTCTGCCCCCCTAATAGACTGAATGTGGTCATATGTAGTCTGTGGGGGGGAGGCTTGTTTTTTAGGAATGCTCACACCTTCTTGCTTTGTGATTGGGCAGTGGATCAAGAGGGTTGTTACATTTTCTGATCCAGGAGGAGGCTATATATACTCTGGTGTGAAGTTTTGTTTTGGGGCTCACTTTGAGAAGAGTTGTGTGATTTGACCAGATGAGACTCTGGGCAGCCATTGAGCCCCCTGGCCTTGAAAACCCAGATGTTGGTGCTTCCCTCTCTGGTAACTGACTAGATATGAATGTAATGGTCAGGCAGCTGGAAGCCTGTCTGATGATTTATTTCTCTGTCTGCTTGTAACTTCTGCTTGTAACCTCTGTATTCTCTGAAGTCCAGGGAGCTGACCTTTTCCCCCTGAACTAGGTAAATGACATATGTTTGATTAAAGCAAGATTGTTAACCCATTTTAAGTTGCTTTCCTTTAGAAAAGCAGATCTAAGAACTTGTGTTGGCAGCCACCCTGAGTATGCTAGGGTGCTTGCTGCTACACAGAGTCACATAGCTAGCAAGTGTCAAGTGTTGGAAATCAAATTTAAACTCAGGTCCTCCTGACTCCTGGGCTGGTGCTCTATCCTCTGTGCCACCTAGCTACCCCCCTCCCCCAAAAGAGTCTTGATACAATATTACAAGAAATTATTGAGGAAAATTACCCTGAATTTCTAGAATAAGAAGGTAAAGCAGAAATAGAAAAATCCACTGATCACAACCTGAAAGAGATCCCAGGAGGAAAATTTATAGAAATATATAGCCAAGTTTCAAATTTTTCAGGTTAAGGAAAAAATATTACAAGCAATAAGAAAAAAAATAATTTAAATACTATCAAGCTATAATCAAGATCACACAAGACCTAGTAGCCTCTTCATTAAAGGACTGCAGGTCTTGGAACATAATATTTTGAAGAGTAAAAGAGAGCTGGGGTTGCAACCAAAAATAACTTACCCATCAAAGTTGAGTATAATCCTGAATAATAAAAATTTTAAAAGTTCATTCAATGAACTGGAAGACTTTCAGGTATTTGTGACAAAAAGACCAGAACTCAATGGAAACTTCAACATATAAGACTCAGGAGAAACATAAGGTAAACACGAGAAACCAATTATAAAGGACTCAATATGGTCAAACTGTTTACTTTTTATATATGAAAATGTTATCAGTTCTTGGTTGTGACTGTTATCATTACTTGGGTAGTTTAAAAGAAAGGCTTGGGTTGAGTTGAGCATGATGGAGTGATTCCAAAAAAATAAAATGTGCAGGGGGAGGTAAAAAAGAACAATTATCTCATATAAATGAAGTGTGAAAGGAAGAACTAGTATAGAAGAAATAAGTAGGGATAGAGGACTGGAAGTGCTGGAACCTTACTCTCATGGGAATTGCGTTAAAGAGGGAACAATACATACATCTAGAAAGGTATAAAATTTTCTAAATTTATAAAGACATAAAAGAGAGAGGGAATAGAATAAGGGAGGGATTTTTAGAAGGGTGTGTAGATTAAGAATTAGGAGTGTGTGTGTGGGGGAAGAGGATAAGGGAGGGACACTTAGAGGGGTGGCTAGATTAAGGAATAGAAAGGCAAGGTAGTAGTTAGAAGTAAGTTAGACTCATGAGGAGGAATAGGGTAAAGAGGATAAATAGTGAGGAAAAATAGGATGGAGGGAAATACAACCAGCAATTATAACTTTAAATGTGAATGGGATAGATTTAACTATAAAACAGAAAAGAATAGTAGAATGCATTAAAAACCAGAATCCTAAAATATCTTCTTGACAAGAGACACAGTTAAAAATGAGATACACTTAGAGTTAAAAGAAAGGGTTGGGATAGAATTTATTATGCTTTAGCTGATGGGGGAAAAAAGCAAGGGCAGCAATCATGATCTCAGACAAAGCTAAAGCTAAATAGATTTAATTAAAAGAGAGAAACAGAGAAACTACACTATATGTTAACAATATTATTCAATATTGTCTTTAGAAATGCTAGCAATAGCAATAAAAGAAAAAGAAATTGAAGGAATCAGAAGGGGAAATGAGTTAATAAACTATCTCTTTTTGCAGGTGACATGTTGATATATTTGGAAAATCCTAAATATTCAACTAAAAAATTCATTGAAATAATAATTTTAGCAACATAACAGAATGTAAAATATCTTATGTATCACCAACAAAACCCTGTAAGAAGAGATGGCAAGAGATACCCCCATTTAAAACAATTGTTGATAGTATAAAATGCCTGAGAGTATACTTGCCAAAACAGACTCAGGAACTACACAAATATAATCATAAAACACTCTTTATTTTAATTTTAATTTAATATTTTCTTTTTCCCCAGTTACATGTAAAAACAATTTTAAACATTCATTTTTAGAACTTTGAGTTCCAAATTCTCTCCATTCCTCCCTTCCCATATCCTCCCCCAGCCATTGAGAAGGCAAGAAACTTGATATAGGTTATACATGTGTAGTCATGCAAAACATTTCCATAATAGTCATGTTTTAAAAGAAAACATAGACAAAAAAAACCTTAAGAAAAATAAAGTGAAGAAAGTGTGCTTCAATCTGTATTCAGACACCATCACTTCTTTTTCTGGGGATGGATAGCATTTTTCATCATAAATCCTTCTGAGTTGTCTTGGATCAATGTATTGCTGAGAATAGCTGTTGTTCATTGCTGATCATCTTACAATATTACTGTTACTTTGTACATAGTAAATTTCATTTTGCATCAGCTCATGAAAGTCTCTCCAGGCTTATAAAATATGCTTAATACAAATAAAGTCAAATTTAAATAATCGGAGCAATATTGATTGTTCATGACTAGGCACAGAAAATATAATAAAAACAACAATTTATAATCTATTAATTCAATGCCATCCCAATTAAATTACTAAAAATTATTTTACTGAATTAGAAAAAATCGTAACAAAATTCTTTTGGAAGAACAAAAGGTCAAGAATTTCAAAAATATGAATAAAAAAATGTAAAGGAAGGAGGTTCAATAGTACTAGACCTCAAACTATATTATAAGGCATCAAATATCAAAACTATCTGGTACTGGCTAAGAAATAAAAAGGTAGGTCAGTGAAACAGAGTGGACATACAATCCACAGTAGTAAAGGATTGTAAAACCTTGTGTTTGACAAATCCAAAGATTTAAGTTTTTGGGATAAGAATTCATTATTTGGTAAAAATGGTTGGGAAAGCTGGAAAGCAGTCTGGCAGAAATTGGACATAGACTAATATCTTAAACCATATACCAAAATAAGTTCAAAATGGATACATGACCTAGAGATATAGAGGGAGATATCACAAGAAAATTAGAAAAACATGGAAAATATTACCTATCAGACTCATGGAGAGCAGAACAATTTAGGAAGAAATGAGAGAGAGCATTGTGAGGTATAAAATGGATAATTTCAGTTATATTAAATTTAAAAGTTCTTGTGCGAATAAAACTAATGTAGCCAAGATTAGAAGGAAAGCAAAAAAATGGGGAAAAATTTTCATAGACAATCTCTCAAATAAAGGTCTCATTTCTCAAACATATAAAGAACTTTGTCAAATTTCTAGCAATATGATTAGTTCCCCAATTGATAAATGGTCAAAGGATATGAATAGGCAGTTTTTTAATGAAGGAATCAAAATTATATAGAGTAACATGAAAAAATGCTCTGAATCATTATTGATTAGAGAAATGCAAATTAAAACAATTTTGAGATAGTATCTTATACCAATCAGATGATCTAAAATGATAGATGCCCTTCAACTGGAGAAGACTAAACAAGTTGTGGTATATGACTGTGATGGAATACTATTATGCTATAAGAAATGATGAGCTGGTTGATTTTAGAAAAACATGGAAAGACTTGGACCTATGAAGGAAGATGCTATCCACCTTCAGAGTAAGAACTGATAAACCAAAGTATGTATAGTACAGTTTTACATATATGTGTGTGTGTGCATATGCATATATATGTATATATATATGCATATATATGTATACACACATTTAATTGGAGCCTTCTCTAGGGTGGGGTGGGGAGGGAGGAAGAAAAAAAGTGCACAGCAGGGAACAAAAGAAACCTGAAAGTGAAGCACAGAAAAACTGGGTTTTGAAAGCCATGTATATTATATTTTACATAGTTTTTTTAAAAGTAATCTTCTGAAATGGAGTTTCATGGTTTTATATTGAATCCTTTCTTTTTTTTTAATTTTTTTATATTTTTATTTATTTATTTATTTTTAAAGCAATTAGGGTTAAGTAACTGGCCCAAGGTTACACGGCTAGGTTTTTGTTTGTGTGGATTAAGTGTCGGAGGCCGGCTCCGAACTCAGGTCCTTCTGATTCCAGGGCCAGCGCTCTATTCACTGCGCCACCTAGCCGCCCCTTGAATCCTTTCTTTATAATCTGTTGTGCACATGGAAGTGTTCTTTTTAAATTTTGTATTTAAGTTTAAAATGAATGAAAAATTAAAAATTAATAAATCTATTTTCTCTCTTTCCCTTGTGCCTCCCCTCACCACTGGAAAAAAAAGGAAAAATAAAGCCCTTATAATAAATATACATAGTTAAGCAAAACAATTTGCTATATTGGTCATATCCAAAAAATGTATACCTCACTTTGTACCCTGAGTCTATCACCTCTCTATTAGGCATACTTTACAATTGGAATGGTGGTTAGTTGTTGTGTTGATCAGAGTTCTTAGCTGTTTATCTTTACCATTGCTGTTACTAAGTAATTGTTCTCTTGGTTCTTCCCACTTTATTTTTCATCAGTTAATATAAATCTTCCCAGGTTTCTTTGAAATCCTCTTTTATAATTTTTTTTGAAGCATAATAGCATTACTTTACATTAACATGGCACAATTTGTTTGGCTGTTATCTAATTGATGAATATTCCACCCAGTTTACTTTCTTACTTTCCAACAAAAAAGAACTGCTATAAATATTTTTGTATATATGAGTTAATTTCTTCTTTATTTGATCTCTTTTAGAAGTGGTATTGTGGAGTTAAAGGACATGCTCAATTAAATACCTTTGGGGGAATAGTTCTAATTTGCTTTGCAGAATGACTGGACCATTTCAAAACCCCACCAGCAGTACATCAATGTACCTCTTTTTCCCATGGTTTATCAAGGACTTTTAATGATCAAAGCTTCTTCTTCTAGAAACAAAGGTCAATCTTTTTGGCACCTATAATTTTTTTTGGTGATATCCTGATTATAACAGTCCCCTCCCCACCCCCTTCACTTGGAGAACAAGGGTTTACTGTAATAGGATCACAGATTTAGAGATCATATAGTCCAAGTCCTTCATTCTACAGGTGAGGAAACTAAGACCCAGAGAATTAAAGTGACTTCCCCAAGGTCACACAGGTAGTAAGTGGTTGAGAGAGGATTTGAGTCTGCACCCTCTAACTCCAAATCTGGAAGTTGTTCCATTGCTTGATGTAGCCTTTGAGTCATGGCATGCTACTTTCTCCAAAGATTGAAGTTGAATGGACCATGAAGAAGTGTGTGATGGATGTGAATAGGTTGTAACTCTAAAAAACAAAGATTTGTGCAGCCATTAGAGAAATAAAAAGGAAAAAAGAAGATGGGCTGCTCAAATATTGAGCACAAGGGATAACTGATGTTAATGGGTGTGCTCTATCAGTATTGTCACAACTTCAGTAGAAACTGAGGAAGACTCTAAGCATTTTCGATGAATCTCCTATGGTATTCTTTTTTTTTTTTTTTGAGGGCAATTGGGGTTAAGGGACTTGCCCAACTTCACACAGCTAGTTTTTGTGTTAAGTGTCTGAGGCCGAATTTAAACTCAGGTCCTCTTGATTCCAGGGCTGGTACTCTATTCACTTCGCCACCTAGCTGCCCCTCTCCTATGGTATTCTTTTTCTTTTTTTTTTTTTTAAATTTTTTTTGTTTGTTTATTAAGCAATTGGGGTTAAGTAACTTGCTCAAGGTTACACGGCTAGTCGTTTGATGCATGGGTGCTCATTTTCTGAGGTCGGATCTGATCTCGGGTCATCCCAACTCCGAGGCCGGCGCTCTTACTCACTGCGCCACCTAGCCGCCCCTTTAGGGCAATTGGGGTTAAGTAACTTGCCCAAGGTTACATGGCTAGGTTTTTGTTTGTGCGGATTAAGTGTTGGAGGCCGGCTGCGAACTCAGGTCCTTCTGATTCCAGGGCCGGCGCTCTATTCACTGCGCCACCTAGCCGCCCCTTTCCTATGGTATTCTTATGGGAGGACACAGATGATTATTGCACAGGGTGGGCAGTCATGGATGGGCTGTGATGTGTATCATCAACAGGAATACACATATAAATGAGAACATAGACCCATCAAAGTATGTATGCAGAAGATGCTCCAATGACTGTGATCTCACCGATACAGGTTCTAACTCTGGGCTAAACTCAATTTCCTCTAAGGTCCCTTCCAACTGTACTATTATTTTCTAGCTCAGATTCTGCCAAATCACTAAAGAAAGAATACCTACTGGGGAAAATGGAAAATTCCCAAATTTACACAACTGGTTTATTAATTAATTCTATGGTAGAAGAACTGGACCTTATGCCTTCTTAGTAGCACCCTGACTCAGCCCCATCTTCCAGATCTCATCCTCCTTTCACAGCCTTTTCTTCCTTTGGGTTGTATCCTCCAGAAGAGAGCAGAATTCATATCTCTTCCTTTTTCACTCTCCAGCCCTCAGACCCATAAGGAACATTTCAAGCCTTAGGAAGTATTATGTTAATGGGATTTGAGAGCTTCCTGCCCATTAATAAGCCTCACCTGTAGCCCATTAAGGGAAGCTTGCTTAGGGGGGGCTTGCTTGTAGGAAAACTTTCACACCTTTTCCTAATTTTTAATTAGGCATTAAGTCACAAGGTTTGTGATGCCTTCTGGCTCTGAAAAGTGTATGTATACACTCTTGAGTTGGTATTTTGCTCTGGGGGCTTGCTTATGAGAAGGATCTTGTGATTCCCTGGTTGAGATTCGGAATGGTTCAGAGCTCAGATGTAGAGGCTCTCTCCATATAGTTGATTCAGGCAGTTAGAACTCTGTCTGTTGGTCTTTATTTCTCTGCTTGTATTTTCTTTTCTTTTCTTTTTTTTTTTTTTTTGCTTTTTAGAGGGCAATTGGGGTTAAGTAACTTGCCCAAGGTCACATGGCTAGGTTTTTTGTGTGTGCGTTAAGTGTCTGAGGTCGTATCCGAACTCAGGTCCTTCTGACTCCAGGGCCGGTGCTCTACTCACTGCGCCACCTAGCCGCCCCTCTACTTGTATTTTCTCTGAAGTTCAGGGTGCTGATTTTTCCTCTGAACTAGTGAATGTAATTTAAAAAAAAGATAGTTGACCCCTTAACCATCCTGGCTATGCCAGTGTGGTTGTCTCTACAGGATGAAGCAATGGGATTTTGACTTGATCTCTTCCTAGCAGATTTCTGACATCCTACACCCTTTGTGTCAGGGAGGAACTTCAGAAATGCCTTTTTTATTTCTCCACATAGCACTTGCCTTTCGCTACTTTCAGAGCTATCCTTAAGGAACTCAGAATCCCTGTACTTCTCCAAGCTTTCCAGTATATGGGGAAAACACTCAATAAACTATTTCCCCCTCCTGTGTTTAATTAAGTTCATTACTCCTCTTTGAACACTTGTATTTTAAAATATGATGCCTATAGAGAAGGCAGTGAAAAATCTTTTGAGGATAGAATTTCAGGTACCTCTAACCCTAAATCTAGTTCTTTTTCCATGTTACATCTCCTCTTGGAGATCACCATCCAGTTCACCAAGTTGAAATCCTGTACTCTTCATCCTTTTGAGGGGTGTGGGATCAGAAGACTAGCTCTTACTATGGCCCTGGGCTTTGGATAATTTACTTGTTTTCTATAAGTTTTAGCTTTCTCTTCTCTAAAGTGGAGAAGATGGTGTAAATTATCTCTAAAGTCCCTTCCAGCTCTAAAATTCCAGGATTTCCTTCCTTTCTGTATCTTATTAAATTTTGGATTAGCAGCCAAGAGATCTGGGTGCTTAGTGTTCTGAAACAAGCTTAGTCTGATCTTAAAGGAGTGACTTAATTTCTCTGGCCTCAGCATCCTCATCTGTAAAATAATACTATTGGCAGCCACTCACATTAGCATAGCCATTTACAGATGGCAAAGCTCTTTACTTGCAACACCCTCTGAGATTAGTAGTGCTAGTATTATTACACTCATGTTATAGGTGACAGAACAGATTCAACAAGCTTGCACTCTCCAAGGTTAGAACCCAGGTTCCCTAACTCCAAATCCTGGTCTAGGAAGCTTGACCTAGACAGATCTTCCAACTCTACTCTTTTGAGATTTCATGATCCAGCTAGGTATTATAGTCGATAGAATGTTAGTCTTAAAGTCAGTGGGACGTGAGTTCAAATATACCCTCAGAAACTATGCGGGTAAGCCTGAGCAAGTGATTTAACTTCTGTGAGCCTCTATTTCTTCATCTGTAAATTGAGTATAATACTACTTCCCAGAGTTGTTACTACAGCTTAATAAAACTTATATTAATAAATAATTGTTTTCCTTCTTTCATTACCTTTATACTGAAATTCCTTATGTTTATACTTTATACTATTCCTTATGCAATTCCTCCTGGACCCTTGCTCCAGGCCAGTGTTTTCCCAGAATAGGAGTATTTCCAGACCTTCCCTCTTGTTTTCCTTCTGTCTTTCCACCAATTAGCTGACTGTCCTTCATACTATGGAGTTGGCACTGTGCTGGCCTCGGGATACAAAGCCCAAATAAAAATATATCTTGTCCTCAACCAATTGAAAATTTAGTAGGTGTAATAATACATGTACTCTGATATGTTATTATCATAATACAATACACATTATAAAATTACAGTGGATATGGCACAGGGAGCTATGAGATTATATTAATGGCAACATTTCTGGCAAGGAGTTAAAAAAGGTCATTTATCTTTCTCTGCCCTTTCTGTCCCAGGGATCTCATCTTTCATGTTGAGTTCAGTTATCATCACTCTACACACTCCCAAATCAACGTATCTACCCCTAATTTCCCTCCTGAACTCCACTCCCATGTTACCAACTGTCAACTGGTCCTCTCCAGTTGGGTATCAGGAGGCATGTCAAATTCAACATGTCTAAAAAAGAACATAATATATTTTCCCCAAAACACATCCTTTCTCCAAACTTCCCTATTTCTGTTGATGGTACCACCATCCTTCCTTCTACTCACCCAGGTTCACAACCTTGAATTTGTCATCTTCCTCACTCTTCATGTCTAATTTGTTGACAGCTCCTGTCAATCTTACCTGCACATCATCCCTGGAATATGTTCCCTCCTCTCTATTCAGATAGCCTCTACCTTAGTTACAGTCATATTATTATATCTCTTCAAGAGCACTGCAGTGGTCTCCAAATTGGCCTTTCAGACTCTAGGCTCTCCTATATCCAATCTATCCTTCACATGGCTATCAGATCCATATTCCTAAACAGAGAGACCATGTTGCACCCTCCTCCCATACATACATTCAATAATCTTCAATATCTCTCTATTGTCTCTAGGATGGAAACACAAATCCCTCACCATGGCATTTAAAGTCCTCCATAATCTGGAGTGTACCTACCTTTCCAATTATTTCATATTACTCACCTTCTTCAACTGTTCCAGTTGATCTGACTTGCTACTAGTTCCCCTTAGGAAACACTCTATCTCTGGCTTCAATATCTTTGTACAAGTGATGCTCCCCACCCTTCCTGTCTGAAATGTGTATCTTCCTTATCTCTACTTCCTAGAATGCTTAATTTCCTTTACTTCTCTGGTGCCAGTTTTTATATCAGGCCTTTTCTTATCCCCTAGTAGTTAGCACTCTCTCCTTCTTAAAATTAGTTTGTTTTCCTTTGTATAATAAAGATTTAGTACTAATTTACTTGTGTACATATTATCTTATTGTACCCTGCTCCTGCTTTCCATTATCACACTTCCTTGCATATAATGGGCTCCTAATAATTGTTTGTCGAATTAAAGGGGGCAATTAGGAAAATTTCATGGAGAAGATGACATTCAACCAGGCTTTGAAAGAAAGGTGGAATGCCAATCGATCAGGCCTGCACAACCTGTAGCCCTTGAAGTAGCCTAGGGGCACTTCAAAGGATTTTGGGCAGCCTGCAAAAAATGTAGAGGATGTTTTCCTCTACATTTTTTTGGTGGGCCCCCAGAAGTCCTTTGACGGGCCACAGGTTGTGCAGGCCTGCAATAGATGAAGCTTCAGTTCAAGGAGAAAGCAGTTTTGTTGCCCTATGGTGATTGGGAGTTGTATAATCAGGGAATTTGAGAGTTGGAAGGGGCCTTAGTGGCCATCTAGTCTGACCCATACATGGAAGGAATTCCGACTATAACGTTTCCAACAAGTGGTTGTTCAGTCTGCTCGAAGACCTCCAAGAGAAGGGGCCCACCACCTCTTTGGGGCAAGCCATCTCATTTTTGGACAGCTTTGGTTGTTAGGATATTTTTCTTAATTTCAAGCCTAAATTTACCTCTTTGCAACTTCTTACTCCTGGATCTACCCTTTGGAGCCAAAAAGAACAAATCTAATACTTCTAAATTATAGGCCTTTAAAAATATTTGAATGTAGCTCTGATTTCCCTTATAAGTCTTCTTTTCTCCAGGCTACAAGTGGCCAATTCCTTCAGCCAAGTTTCATATGTTTTAAAATCAAGGCCCATCAGCAACTTGCTTGCCTTTCTCTGGACACTCTGCAACTTATCAGTGTCCTTAAATCATGTTGTTCATGAACTGAACACAATATTACAGATGAGGTCTGATGAGGGCAGAGTTCACTAAAACTATCGCCTCCCTATTTCTAGAAGGTATGCCCCTCTTAATGCAGCCCAAGGTCACATTAGTTTTTGTATCTGCCACATTGCATTGCTAATTCATACTAAACTTGAACTTCTCTAAAGCTCCCAGATCTTTTTCAGAACACTTGCTGTCTATCTATACCTCTTCCAACTTATATTTGTGGAGTTCATTTTTTTTTCTTGGTATCCAAGTGTAAGATTTTAAATTTATACCTACTGGGTTTTTCACCTTTTAGATTCAGCCAAAGCTCTAGTCTTGCAAATCCTTTTGGATCCTGACGGTCATCCAGTGTGTTAGCTATTCCTTCCAACTTTGTGTTATCTACAAGACATACCATTTGTGCCTTATTCAAGTCATTAATAAAAGTGTTAACATGACACAGTGTCAAATATGGATCCCAGGGATACTGTACTGGAGACCTCTTGCCATGATGACAATGAACCATTAACAACTATTCTTTGAGTCTGGTCATCCAACAGTTCATGTGATTGTATTATTGTTTAATTTATATATTTCTATCTTTTACATAAGAATAATATGAAACATTATATCAAAAGCTTTGCTAAAATAAAAGTAAATTAAATTTTTAGCATTCCTCTCATCTACTAGTTTAGTAATCTTGCAAAAAATGAAACGAGGCTAGTCTGACATGATCTTTTATTGATGGGGCCACGCTGGCTCTTTGTAATCACTGATTTCCTTTCTAGATATTTGCCAACCATCTCTTTAATGATCCAAACTAGAATTTTTCCAAGAATTCAAGTCAAATCACTGGCTTATAGAAACTCCATTCTCTTCCATTTCTTGAAAATCAGGACATTTGCCCTTCTCCAGCCTTGTGGTACTTCCTTCATTTTCCACAGTGTTTTAAATTTTCTGACTGAGTGGTTTAACCAACACATCTGCCACTTCTTTTAGCATCTGAGATGTGGTTCTTCTTGGCCAGGTGACTTAAATTTATCAAGGGTAGCTCAGTATTCTCTTGATATCTCAACTCTCTGTTAGTCATTTTTGTTCTGTCATTTTCGATGTAAAGGCCATACACCTTTGAACAAAATAAGTATTGAGTAGCTCTATCATCTCTTTCCTGTCAATTATCTTTGCATCACTCACCCCAAAGTGAACATCTAATACTTCTTTAACCCTCCATTTCCTCCAAATATAAGGGAAAAGAACCTTTTTTTGGTGGTTGTCTTTAGGTTCCTTCATCAGCCTCTGTATGTTCTGAGCTTTAGTATTCCTCACACTCTTTCTACACCACAGTCTTTTTCATTCCCTACTATCTGGTCTTGCTTCCAGCTTCTTTCTATTTCTTTCTTAAATCTGAATTGGTTGGTGAGTATTCTGTCCATCCACATTTGTCTCTTCAGACAAATACTATTTTTTCTCTTCCTTGGAACTACCTATCTTTGTGTCTTCAGAATTTTATTCCTAAACATCTCTCATCCCTCCTGAACTTACTTCACCTAAAACAACTTAGTCTTTGTCATCCTATCTTTCCTCTGAACCCACTGAAATTACCTTTCCTAGATCTAGGGTGCACATCAGCTTATGCCCACTTCTCCTGTCCATTTCTATCATAAATTCTAGGATAGACTAGTCATTTCTTTATAAGGTCCCCCTCATTTCAGTGCCAGCTCTGTTAGTGATAATAAGATCCAGAACACAATTTCCACTTGTTGGTTTTTTCACCTGTTGAAAGATAAAATTTTCAGTAAGACAGATCAAGAAATCCTTAACTGTTCTGTTTTTGGCAGAAGAGAAAGAGCTTCAGCAAATATGTGGATAATTGAAGTCCTCCATAACTAATATACCATATTCTGTTCCAGATTTGCTGCATTTTCCACATTTTTCATAGTTTTCCATATTTTCCATATTCTTCATCTATTTTCATATTTCCATATTCTTCATCTATTTCTTCTTTCTGTCCAAGGGTTCTGTAGCAGGCTCTGATGACAAAATTCCTTCTGTTTCTCCCTCTTTAACTTTCACCTAAATACCCTCCATTTATGCTTCCCTACTCTGGTTACTGGATTTCCTCACATGAATATATCTTCTTAATATACAATCATCTATTCCTCCTCCCTCCCCTTTCTTCTCAACTTGTCCTTTCTTTTAAATAAGGCATATCCATCCAGAGATGTGATCAGGTTTTAGGATTCACCTCAGCAAATCTCAGCAATACCTATGAGATCAAATTTGCCCTTCTTGCATGAGGACTTTGTTCCTAAACTTTGGGTCTTTGTTTATAGGTTCTTGATGCCATGGTATATCACATTGGTTCTTTTCTTGGGTTTTATCACCTGTGGTATTCCACTTGCTAGTCTTTTCTTTGAAGCTATGGTATCTAACTCCAAGAATATATACGGGCAGTCCTATTTTTAACCATCTTTTTTTAGTTCAAAGCTCTATTAATTAAACTTGCAAGACATCAAGTAAATACATTTCTAAAAACTTAAAAAAATTATCAAGAACTTATTTTTTCTCACTCCCACCTGTTCTCCTCCCTCATGCCACTATTAGAAAAGAAAAAGGAAAACAAAAAACTTGAAACAAATATACATAGTCAAGTGAAATAATTTCCTACATTGTATGTCTCATTCTGGATCTTGAGTCCATTGCAGGGGTGGGGAACCTGTGGCTTTAAGGCCACATATGGTCCTCTAGGTCCTCAAATATGGCCCTTTGATTGAATCCAAACTTCACAGAATAAGTTTGGATTCAGTCAAAGGGCCACACTTGAGGACCTAGAGGGCCACATGTGGCCTCAAGTCCACAGGTTCCCCACCCCTTTACTTCTCTGTTAGGATGTAGGTAGCATGCCTCATCATGAATCCCCTAAAATTGTAATTGGTCACTGCAGCTATCCAAGTTCTTTTTTTTTTTTTTTTTAAAGCAATTGGGGTTAAGTAACTTGCTCCAGGTTACATGGCTAGTTATTTTTTATGTGTGGGTGCTAATTTTCTGAGGCCGGAACCGATCCCAGATCCTCCCAACTCCGGGGCCAGTGCTCTTACTCACTGCGCCACCTAGCTGCCCCTTATCCAAGTTCTTAAGTCCTTCAAAGCTGTTTGTGTTTACAATTGTGGTTATTGTATAAATTGTTCTCCTGGGTTTGCTTATTTCACTGTATGTCAGTTCATGCAAATCTTCCTAGGTTTCTCTGAAACCATGTCTTTCATCATTTTTCTTTGTTTCTCTCTTCCTTCCTTCTTTCTTTCCTTCCTTCCTTCCTCCCTTTCTTCCTTCCTTCCTTCCTTCCTTCCTTCCTTCCTTCCTTCCTTCCTTCCTTCCTTCCTTCCTTCCTTCCTTCCTGTGAGGCAATTGGGGTTAAGTGACTTGCCCAGGGTCACACAACTAATAAATGTCAAGTGTCTGAGGCTCCTTGATTTTTTTTCATAATTTCTTAAAGTACAATAGTATTACATTATATAGATGTACCACAGCTTGTTCAGCCATTCCCTCATTAATGGGCATCTTTTTAGTCTCCATTTTTTTGCCTCCACAAAAAGAGCTGCTATAACTTTTGTACATAGGTATGCTTTTGTTCTTTCTTTGATCTCTTTGAGGTATAAGCATAGTAGTAGTATTTTTTAAAATTTTAATTTAATTTTTTCAATTTACAAAAATATTTTTCTTTCCCTCCCACCTTGCTCACCTATTGGAAAAAGGAAAAGGAAAACACTCTTGTGACAGATATGAATAGTCAGACAAAATATGTAGTCATGCCCATATAAAAGATATGTTAGTCTATACTTTAAGTTCCTTTCATCACCTTTGTCAGGAAGTGGGGAGCATATTTTAGCATGGATCCTTTGGAATTGTGATTGGTCATTTTGTTGATCTGGGATCTTAAGTCTTTCAAAATTGTTTGGCTTGACAATGTTGTTATTGTATAAATTATTCCCTTTGTTCTGCTTATTTCATTCTGTATTAATTCATACATGTCTTTCCAGCTTTGTCTGAAAACACTCCTTCCATCATTTCTTTTTTTTTTTTTTTGCTTTTTTTTTGGAGGGCAATTGGGGTTAAGTAACTTGCCCAAGGTCACATGGCTAGGTTTTTTTTTGTTTGTTTGTTTGTTTGTGTGTGTGTGTTAAGTGTCTGAGGCCGGATCCGAACTCAGGTCCTTCTGACTCCAGGGCCGGTGCTCTACTCACTACGCCACCTAGCCGCCCCTCTTCCATCATTTCTTAAGGCACAATAATGTTCTTTTATGTTTTTATGACCCCTTAATTTCCATTTCTTTGTCCCCACAAAAAGGTGCTATAAACATTTATATATATATATATATATATATATATATATATATATATATATATATATATATGTGTAATTTTCCTCTTTCTTTCATCTTTTTGGAGATACAGACTTCATCGTGGTATTGCTGGTTCCAAAGGAATGCACAATTTAGTGCCTTTTGAGTCATAGTTGCAAATTGTTTTCTAGAACGACTGGACCATTTTTCACAGATCCAATAAAAATGCTTGTTCTCCCTTAGTTCTTTGAACATTTGCCAGTTTCCCATTTTGAGGGGAGGAGGCATCTTTACCAATCTGATGAGTAGCTTTAATTTGCATTTTGATGATGATGATGATGATGATGATGATGATGATGATGAGATAATTGGGGTTAAGTGACTTGCCTAGGGTCACACAGCTAGTAAGTGTTTGAAGCTGAATTTGAACTCAGGTCCTCTTGACTGAAGAACCAGTGTGCTATCCACTGTGCCACCTAGCTTTTCCCATCTCTTTAATTACTAATTGAAACATTTTATATGATTGTTGGTAACTTAGATTTCTTTCTTGGGAGGCAATTGGAATTAAGTGACTTGCCCAGGATCATAAAGCTAATAAGTGTCTGAGGTTGGATTTGAACTCAAGTCCTCCTGACTCCAGGACCTGTACTTTAGCCACTTAGCTGCCTCTACTTAGATTTCTTTTTTTTAGAATTGCCTGTTCATGTTTGAACTATTTATTAATTGGGGGGTGGGTCTTATTCTTATAAATTTGAATTAATTCCTTATATAACTTGGAATTAGAACATTTATTAGAGAAACTTGTTGCAAATTTTTTTCAAGTTAACTTTTTTTCCTTTTAATTTTAACTTTATTGATTTTGTTTGTACCAAAAATTTTCAGTTTTATGCAATCAAAATTGTCCAGCAAATACATTCCTAGGTGTCCTCCATCTCTGTCCAGGGATCTGCCAACACTATGTTGTAAGCCATGATCCAGAAATCCAGATGTCATTCTCAGGCACCACCTTCTTAGCTGGCTGTTCATATCCCTAATCACTTTTTCTCTTCAGCATCCCTGGCCTTCAATAATCAACAGTGAGAAGAGCACAGTCTGTTCTCCTGTGGGTCTTCAGTTTCTTGCCCAACACTTAGATCATTAGCAATACATTTTAGGTTCCTTTTGGCAGTGCCATCTCTATTCACGTAGATAACTCAAAGTGAGTAGTTGTCATCTCTTTTGCTAAGAATTGGGGTGTTCTCTTCTGGGTCTTGGATTCCTGCCCCAGGAAGACAACAGATCCCTTTTATCAGGTCACCAAATAGCCTTCTTCAGTTCCCCAGAGCAGTGAATCACTACTACCCTCTTCTTCTTCTGCACCTCACTGGAAGTTTGGAAACACTTTATAATATATCATCTTGATATATTATATCATATATCATCATCATATTTGAAGCTCCTGACAACCCTTGTGAGATAGGTGCTTTTAGTATGCCCACTTTACTGATGCTGGGAGAGAGAGGTTAAGTGACTTGCCCCAGCATCACACAGCTGGTATAGGTCTGAGGCTAAATCTGAACTCAGCTCATGCTCTAAGTCTAGCACTACATTTATTGCACCCCTTAGCTTCCAGGCATCGGGGGAGGGTGCAGAGGGGGTAAAACTGAGGGAGACAGAGAGGTGCTGGAGAGCACAGTAGGGAGACCACAGAAAATAGACAACACAAAGCAAGGGGAAAACAAAGGACAGTTGGGTAGGCAGGGGCGGTAGCCAGAAATACTAAAGGGGAGAACCCTCTCCCCAAGCCAACTTGTCCAACCCTGGCTTTCCAGGTGCAAAAGGATGATAAAGTTACACTCCCTCCCCCTCTCACAACAGAGACGCATAGACACAGACACACAGACACAGATACACACACACAGACACACACACACACTCAATCACCCAGCTGACCACACAACTTCAGAAAGGAAGAGCCGAGTTCTCAGACCACGGGTTTCGAGCACTAGGGAGAAGGGGAAGGGTGCGACCCCAGAGCGTGACGACCAGACTGGGATGCCAGTGTGTCAGTATGTCTCCATGCCCTAGGGCTTACGCTCGGAGCTGGGAGGGAGGTTTGGGGGTGGTCTCTAAGGGCGACGCCCTAGGCTGGGCCGGGTTGGGCGGGATAAGGAGGGAAGGCGGGCCAACCAGAGCACTCCAAGCTGCTCGCCTTTGGGGTGCTTACTCCCTTGGAGCCGGCAACCAGGCAAGATGAGTTCCCGCAATTTCGAGCTGATCTTCGACCAAGTCGGACACTTTGGCAGGTACAGGGGTTGGTGCGGTCGTTCCTACTTTGGCACCAAAATCCTCTTCCCCGAAGTAGCTCCTTCTTTTTCTCTAACTTCTTTCCTCTCTTGGGAAAGGGGGAGAGAAAAGAGGAGAAGGGAGGGACCTGCCCCCTCTTGGCTTTTACCTTCTCCTCCCCCGCTTCCTCTCTCTTTCCCTTCCTCTTTCCCCCTTTTTCTCTCCTTCCCTTCCCCTCTTCCAGTCACCTTCTCGCCTCTCCTCCTGCTCTCCTCCCCAACTTCTCCTCTGTCCTTCCTTTCTTTTTCCCTTCCTCTACTCTTCCCTCCCCTTCTCTCCACCCTATTTCCCCTCCCCACTCCTTGTAATTTATCCCTTCCTTCGTTCCCCATCCTATTTCCCCTTTTTTCCTTTTCTTCCTTCCTTATTCTCATCTATGCTTTCCTTCAACAGCAAAAGAGAAAAAAATGGGGAGTATAGGAAATTTTCTCCTTCTTTGCCCCCATAGTGCGTGGTGCTTTTGGGTCTGTGCGTGTGGGGACTTCTGGTACCCAATTAGACTTGCTGCTGGAGACTCTCCTGGAGAGGAATCACCCCAGATTCTCTTCCAAGATTCTAGACGGGTGTTGTCCTCACTTGACTCCTAGTTTTGGTGTAGGACTGGAGGAAAGGAAGGCGCTGGAAAAAGCTTACAGATGTTGGGGCAGGAAAAGAATGCCTCTCCCCTAACTCTCAGGTCAAGGATGAGTTCCAGGAAAGCAAAATGTTTGGTTAGGCCTTGGCAATATAACTTTTTTTTTTAAGGCCCTAGCCCAGAGTAGATGTGTTACAGGTGTGACTTTCTGCCCCTCTCTGCATAGCTCAGATCCTTCCTCTAACATCTAAGATGCTGTCTTCCCTTTCACTTGCCATAAAACATGCTGCTTTCCCAAAGTCTTGCTGACTCTTCAGACTTCTAGAGTCTCTCACAATGCCTTGTCCTAAGTAAAGACTGTAAGTATTTGTTGAATAAATGACTTTTTGACTGTGAGGGGGACATCTCTTGGCCTTCAATTTTTATTTTCCACACTGCTGCTTTTCCTGTAGTGGAGGTTCAGTAAGCGTATGTTGATGAATGAATGAATGAATGGTTGAGTGAATGAATGCAATGAAGGCAAAATACCTTCAGTTTTAAAGCAGGTGCTTTATGACTACAGAGAAACGAGAAAAGGACCTGACCAACTGTTTCTTCTTTTAGAAGCCTTAAATCTTGTGGAGTGCTAATGAGGGACAGGAAGAGCATCTATCTCTTCTGTCTGCTGGGGCAGAGGTAGTGATAGTTCAGAGTATAGTCACTTTAAGACCTTGACAGCAGGGGCCATATTTTATTTAATGTTTCTATCTTTTCCCCAGGGCCAAGTTTGGGTTGTTCTGTTTTGTTTGTTGAAATTCTGTTGGAGATCAGAGGAACTGGACAGGTGGGGCTTGGCATTGGTCAGTTGGACAAAGATGGATGACACAGGCCAAACAAAGGGGCCTTAGTGAGCCAACAGAAGCATATTTAGGTGTATTGAACACCTGAATACACTGTGTCTATTTCTCTTACTTATGTCCTTTCTTTGCATAATAAAAGATTTACTTCTGGACACCTGCCCCCGTTCTCAGGATAATGTCAAACAATCTTGGGAAAACAGGCATACAGGTGGGATATAGTCAAGATTTCACCTTAATATGATTTAGGACACTGTCTAGAAATATATTTGTTGAAAAAACAACAGGAATCATGTCCTAGCATCCAAAGTGGAATGGATTGAGGTTGTCCAGAGAAACATTATCTGGAGTAGAAATCAATTTAATCTAGTAACCTATAATAATGACAGTCATTTGTATGACTTTAAAGTTTGCAAAGCCCTTTTATTCCATTATTTCATTTAAATTTTATGATAACTGGATGAGGTAGGGAATACAGGTTTTATTTATCTCCATTTTATCGATGAGAAATTGAAGTTCTGGGTGATTTAGTGACTTGGGGCGGGGGGAGGAAGGTGTATTCTAACTACTTAGTGTCAGATGTGGGGTTTGGACCCTGGACTGGTAGACTTAACATCCACATGCAGATTGCTCCAGATTTACATATCCATCACTTGACTTGCTCCTGATTTCTAGTCCCAAGTCACAATCTGCCTATTGGACATTGCCCCTGTTGGATTATCTATTTTTGTTGTTGTTCAGTCATTTCAGTCCTGTTCGACTCTTCATAACCCTGTTTGGGGTTTTCTTGGCAGAGATACTGGAATGGTTGATGAAATTCACTATCTTCAAAACTCCTTATGTTTCCCACCAAATCCAACTCTTTCCAACTTTCTGTTTTCTGTGGAGGGTGATACCATCCTTCAAAACCTGTATTCCATCACCTTCACCTATATTCACAACCACCTTCTTGCCATGATTCTGACTCTGCAACATATCACTCTTCATTCTCCTTTCAACTCATAATGACTACCCCTCATCATATATTATCCCGACCCTTTCAATGTCCACATTGTGTTAGCTGCCTGAGGTCCTTCCTATCTGTCCTCCAAAAAGCAGCCAGTGATATTCCTAAGGCACAGGTATGAATATATCATATCGGTGTCCTATTTGAAAAGCTCTAGTGGTAACCTATTCTAGAGTAACATACCAACTTTCCTGTATGTATTTAAAAGCCCTTCATAGTTTGACTCCAATTCTTTCTTTTTCAACACTAGTTGAAAAACATAGTTTAAAATTCAGTTTTTTATGAACAAAAATCTTTTATTTCCCTTGCATCACCCCCATTGAAAAAAGAACTCTTTCTTCTTCTTCTTTTTTTTGCTTTTTGGAGGGCAATTGGGGTTAAGTGACTTGCCCAAAGTCACCTAGCCACCCCCCAAAAAAGAACTCTTGAACAATTAATTATACATGGTCAAGCAAAACAAATTCTCCCCACTTGTCATGTCCAAAAATATATATTTCTCCTGGGCAGCTAGATGGCACAGTGAGTAGAGCACCTGCCCTGGAGTCAGGAGGACCTGAGTTCAAATCTAGCCTCAGATACTTTACATTTATTAGCTGTGTGACTTTGGACAAGTCACTTAACCCCAATTGCCCTGCCTTACCCCCTCTAAAAAAGACCAATAAAATAAAAATAAAACAAATATATATGTCTCATTTTACATATTTTATACCCAATTCCTCCTGGAATTTCCCCTCTCCCCGTGCCATTACCTTGTTGTCAGGAAGGAACCTAGCAGTTATTTAATTCTTAATTTGTGCCAATTGTTAACAAATATTATTTCATTTGATCTCATAACCACTTTGGTACTTACTATTATCTCCATTGTACAGATAAACAGACTGAGACAGACAGAGGTTAAGTCACTTGCCCAGGGTCATGCAGCTAGTAAGTGTCAGAGGCCAGATTTGAACACTCAGGTCTATTAATTCTAGGCCCAGAACTCACTGCCCCTCCTAGCTGCCTCAGGAGGTAAGTAGTGTGTTCATCATTGGTCCTCTGGATAGGGTCCAACCTCCCTCTCCAGACTTAATGATACTGTGTAGAGATTGCTCTACTCCATGTGAGCTACATTGCCCTCCAGTTGCCTGACTTGCTGCTGTCTTTCACACAAGACATTCCATCTGCAGTGTCTAAGCCTTTGCATAAGACTGGCAATACACTGCAATACACTTCCTCTTCAGATCCACCTCCTAAAAGACCTCTTTTTCTTACATCCTGCACGAAGCCTTTCTTGATCACTGCCACCCATTCCCTTTCCCACAGCTATTAGTGCCTCCTCTACATGAAAATGGCCTTATATCATATTTACTTTATATGTATTTTATATTATTTGCATGTTTGTTGTTTTTCTATCCTTGTGCTTAGCAAAGGGCCTGGCACACAGAAGGCACTTAATGTTTATTAATTAACTTATCAGCTGACTTATTATCAGTTCCTTGAGAGCAAGGATTCTTTCATTTTTGTCTTTATATTCCCAATGACTTGAATGTTGTTTGTTGAGAAGAACTGAATTTTATACTCTTGTTTCAATGGAGTATTTTTTTTTTGAGGGAGGTGGGGTGGGATGATCCTTTCATAGCAGATTGTACAATCAAGCATACTCTTGGTTGCTGCTGGCTGTTGTTTCTTTTCCCTCTAAGATATCTTTTTAGGGTGGCTAGGTGGTACAGTGAATAGAGCACTGGCCCTGGAGTCAGGAGGACCTGAGTTCAAATTTGGCCTCAAACACTTAACACATACTAACCGTGTGACTTTAGGCAAGTAACTTAACCCCGATTGCCCTCAAAGAAGAAAAAAAAAGATATCTTTTTATATTGTTTGCAAGAATGGGCAATTTATGTTGCCTTGGTGTACTGGATGGGGTGGAAGGAAGACCCCACTGAGGGAAAACAAGGAATGTAACATTGGGAGAGAGGTCATAGGAGAACTGCAGAGAAGATTAAAGAGTTGGAAGAGAAGATCTTTGGGAAAAGGTTAAAGGACTTAGTTTTGTTTGTTGCGGAAGCTCAAAGACTAAATATTTTCCCAAGCATATGAAGAGTTTTCATAAAAGGGTCCAATTCCAAAGGGTTCTAAACTCTTGGGAAAGAGGGAAAGAAAGTAGGGGAAAGTAGGGAAAGAAAACTAGACCTGGGCTCCACATCAATCTCTAGGACCACAGTCAATTCACTTTGCCTCACCAAACCCCAGCATCATTATCTGTAGAATGCAAAGATTTACTATACGCCTCACAAGGTGATTAGGAAGAACTCCCAGGTTGTTGAAAAATGTGAAATGTTATTATTCGCATAACTTTCTTATTCAAACATTTTTGTGAGATTAGCAGGAAGCATGTATTTTCTCAGTTTGGAGAACAACATATGAGATAAAAGTAATTTGGCCAAAGGCACATACTTTACAGAGTCTGAAGTTTTAGGTAGAAATAGATTGAGATGCCCCAGTTTTTTCTCTGACAGCAGAAATTTCATATCTCTTTCCCCTCCATTACCCCGTCCTCCCTCTATGGTTGTTATCATAGCTGAAATATAGGCAGTATTATAGCCCATTATTTTAGATAACTACTACAACTCATTTTGTCACATTGTTCAATGATATTTTTGTTACTTAAAAAAAAATCACCCAATGATTTAAAAGCTGCCTAGAATGAAAAAACATGGAGAATGGAAACAGACTGTTGTGTGTGTGAGGGACAGCTGGGTCAGGTTAGCCTAACTGAAGGAGATTAATGTAGGATAACGATGGAAAATGGATTGTAAGGGACTTTAAATACCTTTAAATAGAGGTGATTTGATTTTTATTATTTGTTTTTATTTTTATTATTTTATTTAATAATTTAATTATTTTATTTAGTTAAATTAATTAAAATTTTATTTAAATTTAATCAAATTAAATTTTGAACTTTTAATTTAATAATTTAAATTTTAAAATTATTTTAATTTTTAAAAATAAATTTTATTTTTTAAAACCTTTTTTTTGCTTTTTTTTTTGGAGGGGGGAAAGCAGGGAAATTGGGATTAAATGACTTGCCCAAGGTATTAACAAGGTATTAACTGTCTGAGTCCAGATTTGAACTCAGGTTCTCCTGACTCCAGGGCCGGTGCTCTATTTACTGCACCACCTAGCCACCCCTAAATTTGATTATTTTAATTACTTACTATTTATTAATCTTTATTTTAATTATTTTGTTATTTTATTTTAATTTATTACTTTAATTATTTATTATTTATTTATTAATCTTAGAAGTAATAGAAATTTATTGAGCTGGGAAGTGACATAATTAGATCTGTACTTGAGGAATTATTACTTTGGCTACTATGGGGAAGATGGTCTTCTAGTTTAGGAGCTAGTCTCTCTTTAATTAGGCTTGGATCTCACCTGCTTTTCCTCCTACTTGGTTCTTCATTTTGTCCTGGTGATTACTCTTAATTACCAGGAGGGAGTTCTGCCTCCCTTTCCTCTCCCCACCTCATCATTCCCCTAACCAGGAACAATGGGAGGAAGTTACAAAGAAGTAAATTTAGGCTTGATATTAGGAAAACCTCCCAGCAATGAGGGCTTTCCAAAGGTGGAATGGGGAGAGCTGGTAGGGTCACCCTTCTTGGATGTCTTCTGTCAGAGGCTGTCTACTTGACCGGTCTGTTGTAGGGGATTCCCTTTGGGTATGGGGTAGTCTAGAAAGCCGCTGAGATGCCTTCTAGTCCTAAAATTCTGTGCTCAACTTTACTAGTTCCTAGATATTCACCTCTTTCTTTAGTTCTCAAATTTGTTTTTTCCAATTGGTTGTTCAGCAATTGCTTCATTAGTAGATGACTTCACCATCCATCACCTGATGGTATGCAGCCTAATGCTGTCTTGGTTTTGAATCTTTCAGTTACATATACCAACTTCATTCCCTCCTCATGAGGAAATAGAGGCATAGAGAGGGTGAAGTCACTCATCTTCAAGCCTTCATATTCTCATCTGTAAAATGATGGGGGCAGGGGGTGACTAGGTGGAGCAGTGAGTAGAGAGTGAGTAGAGTCAGAAGGACCTGAGTTCAGATCCGGCCTCAGACACAACACACACACAAACAAAAACCTAGCTGTGTGACCTTGGGCAAGTTACTTAACCCCAATTGCCCTCCAAAAAAAAAAAATGATAGGAGCAAATGGGGTGAGAAGTGAAGTTGGACTAGATATGTTCTAAAGTCTTCCAGGTCTAGTATTCTGTGATTCTCCATGACGTGATGAAGAACATTTGGCCTAGATTTTCCAACTGAAATACTTTCCTTTTCTTCCAGATTAATAGGTCAGAAAAAATCTGAGGAACAGAGCAAAATGCTAGCTTGTTTTCCCAGTTCTCTTGAATTGGTTTTAAATTTGACAGCCTAGGCAAATCTCATTTAACAAAGTAATTGAGGTTTCTCTTGAATACATTCAAATTCTTTGTTTCTCTCTGAATCCACAGTGGCATTAAAAACGTTTCCTATAGTAACAGGTTGCATTTATGTGTTTGAAGTAGACACCCACTATAATTCTAGTCCTTAGTTCTGATCATTTTATCTTTGACTCCATGATCTTTCATTCATGAGGGTGGTTTGTTCTTTAGTACATGTGGCTCTTTAGTGGCTTCTTACCTAGTCTAATTCTTTCCCTGTGCCCTTCCATAAATTCTCTATAGACTATCTATACCTGCTGGAGTATCAGAGTGATTCCACTGAGTCTTTTAATATTTCATGGAAAACAGTGTAGCGCTCAGGTTGTTCCTCTGTCATCTTTTGTTCTTAATAGGCAGGTAAGTGTTGCAATGGATAGAATATGGAACCTGGAGTTAGAAAGACCTGAGTTCAAATGTAACCTCAGACACTTACTGACTGCACGACTCTGGACAAATCATTTCAACTCTTATTGCCTTAATGTCCTCATCTGTAAAATGGGAATAATACTAGCACCTTCCTCCCAGGACTGTTGTGGATATTAATAATGAAATAGTGTTTGTAAAATGCTTTGCAAATCATCTTATACGTGCTAGCTATTACTCACTAGCAAGCTATTGACTGTGACTGGCCCACCTCCACTTCTGGTCACATAGCTACCTAATGATGTCTTTCATGTCTCTTATTGTATGCAAGTTATCATCTGTTATATGCTTCCGTCTACTCACATCCGCTATTTCTTCCATAAAACTTGTATTCTGATGTCGTTTATGAAAAGGACAACTTTTCATAAAAGCAGTCTTTTCTTTGGAAGAGTATTAAAATGATACGTATTAATCTGTTGTTGTCCAAAGGGAGAGGACCACAAGTATATTTTAGCTTCTTGAAAGAAGATAAGTAGGGTCTGGTGGGAAGAGGATATTTTAGGTGACCTCTGCTCCTCTCCCAGTTACCCTAGAAGAGTTTCAAGTACTTCCTAAACCAATCAAAGTCAGTAGTTAGAAATCAAAGGGCTTTCTTCCCAAAATTTGTGTTTTTTTCCCCTTCCAACATGAAATAGGAACAATAGTCCTTACCCTGCCTCTACTCCACAGTGTTGTTGTAAGGAATAGAATCAGATAAATTGAGGACATTTGCCTAGAGCCCCTCCTTTCCCCCTTCTTATCTCACATCCCTTTGATATCTTTCTATACAATATCCTCCTTCACTCCAGTCTCTGATGAAGAGATGGCTCTTCTCCTTGCCAAGGCCAACCCATCGACCTCTACTCTTGATCCCATCCTTTCCTGGTTTATATAACAGATTGGTCCCCATATTCATCCCCTCTCTCAACAATCTTCAATTTCTCTTTTTATCTTTTGACTTATTTTTGATTGCCTACAAATATTGCTGTGTCTACTTCATCCTTGAAAAATCCTCACTAGCTTCTGTCATTTTGTTGTTCAGTAATATCCAACTCTTTGTGACCCCAGGACCATAAGATCCATGGGATTTTCTTGGTAAAGATACTGGAGTGGTCTGTCATTTCCTTCTCCACTGGATTAAGGCAAACAGAGGTTGAGTGACTTGCCAAGGGTCACATAGCTAGTAAGTGTCTGAGGCCAGATCTGAATTCAGATCTTCCTGCCTCCAGGCCCAACACTCTATCCCCTGAACCACCTAGCCACCTCAGATTCTCTCATCCTTACTAGCTATTGGCCTATACCTCACCTCCCCTTTACAGCCAAACTCCTTGAAAAATCTGGTTCCTGTTGGTGCCTCTACTTCTTCTAATCTCTTTTATACTCTCTGAAATCAAACTTCTGATCTCATCATTCAATTTAATCTGCCATCTTCTAAGTTATCAGTGATCTCATAATAGCTAAATCTGATGACCTTTTCTGAACCTGCATCTTTTTAAACATCTTTGTAGCAATTGACATTGTTGATCATCACTGCTTTCTCAGTTTTCTTCTACATGTCTAACTGCTCTTCACAGTTTTTTTGCCGAGTCTTCCTCCAAGTCATGCTCCCTAACTGTGGGTGTATGCTAAAGCTCTGTTCTGGGTCCTCTTCTCTCTCTCTCTCTCTCTCTCTCTCTCTCTCTCTCTCTCTCTCTCTCTCTCTCTCTCTCTCATACTGTGTCACTTGATTACCCCATCAGCTCCAGTGGATTTAATTATTATCTCTATGCAGCTAATTCCCAGCTCTATATATCCATTCCTAGACTCTCTCCTCCACTCAGTCCCACACCACCAATTGCCTGTTGGATATTTCCACCAGGATTGCCTGTGGCCATATCAAGCTTTTCACATACAAAACTGAACTCATTATCTTTCCCCCTAAACTCATCTCTCTTCTGAATTTCTTTGCCTATATTTTCCTAGTCACTCAAGTTCAATATCTCAGGTTCATCCTCAATTCTTCACTTTCATTCACTCTACACATTCAATCAGTTGCCAGATCTTGTTGTTTCTACCTCCACTACATCTCTTGAATCTTTCACCATCTCTCCAGTCACACAAATACCACTTTCAGTCAGGCCTTCCTAACCTTTCATCTGGACTATTGCAATAACCCTCTAAATGGTTTCCCACAACTGCTAAAATGATTTTCCTAAAACATTGGTCTAATCACATTACCTTTCCATTCAATAAACTCTAGCAACTCCCTGTTACCTTTGGGATCAAATATAAACTTGTCTGTTTGGCACTTACAGCTCTTAATAACCTCTTTCTCTCCTATATTTCTGCTCCTTACACATTAATCCCCCTAGTACAATATCTATGACCCAGCTGTACTGATCTCCTTCTTTCTCATTCAGGATGCTCTCCCTCATTTCTGTGCCATTGTACTGAGGAATTCCTTTCTTCTTCTCTCTGCTTCTTATAATCCCTGGCTTCCTTCAAAACTCAGCTCACATGCCACCTTTGGCAGCAGGCCTGTTCCCACCAGCTACTAATGTTTCCCTTCTTTTCTCTACTTATCTTTTCTATACCTGTTTATACTAATTATTTCCCTCATTAGAATGCAAGCTCCTTGGAGTCAGTCATTTTTGCTTTTTATTGATATCTCTAGAACCTAGCATGGTAAAAAAATGCTTGTTGTTTGATTTAGATTGATTTACTTAGTAATAACACTTTGAAAAGTACAAAACCTGAATCACTATGTATCCTGATTATAAGGGTAATGTGTATTCCATCTTTGTTCCTAATCAAGTAGACTGTAATGTATTTCTGAGGATGAACTATCCATGCTCAAGAAGTGCTGAAAAGAATACCATTGGGCTGCTCATGTAAGAGAATGAGGGCTCACAGATGGTAAACATATAACATATGTGTTTATACAAGTGCCTATTAAATCTACAAAAACTTGGAAATCTAAATATAAGACTGTTCCTCTCTTCTTGTATATCTCTCTTTGTTCTCCAGTCACCCTCTAGGGGGCACTTAGTCAGGATCATAGTCATATATTTTTTTTTTTTTTGGTATCTCCTTGCATTCTGGGAAGTGTTCAATAAACAGTGGCCACTCAGCACATACTTGTGATCAACTTTTAAAAAGCCATTTTAAAACCTGATATGTACAGTCTTGCTATATGGAATATTTTCTCTTTTTGACGTTCTTCTCTATTTCTCTCCTGTGCAAATTTTTTTCCTTTCTCTCCAAGATGGTAGAACAGCCCAGGAAAGTATGTGTCAAATTGAAACTAGTAATCAATATATGTTGGGCAGTATTAGCTTTCTCAGAGATTATGTAATAATTTTTTTTAAAAGTCCTGTTGCTCATTTTATTTTACACATTAATAAATTATATCTTGATAAATCACTAAATTACTCCTCTCCAAACTCTCCCTTAAACACTTAAGCTAAAACTATGAAGTAAGAGACTGTTAGCAAAAGCAACTTTTCCCAGGCTTGCCAGGGTGGAGCAGGTAATTCATATAAATGGGGAAACTCCCATCACTGGTACAAATGAGCAATTCCTCTGTCATTAGTAGTTTTGGACAGTTGACTGGGACACTGAGAGATTATGTGACTTGCCAATATAGCTCCTGTCAGAGGCAGGACTTTAAGCCTCTTATATTTCATCATTTTTTAAAAAGCAATTGGGGTTAAGTATATTTCATCATTTCTTAAGAAAAAAGAAAACAATGTGTTTTAACTTTAGTCAATAGGTGCCCACAATGATTATTGTATTTGATTTGAATCTGGAATTCTTTTTGTGTTGTTTTTATTCCTATTATCATAGGAATTATACATCTTGTTGATCTGTACCAAATCACACTGTTATTCCCACATTTCTCTGAATTCTTCATATCTATCCTTTATGTTGTGATGGTATTCCATTACATTCATATGCTGCAATCTGTTCATCCATTCCTCACATATTGGGCATACACTCTTGTTTCCTGCTTTTTGCTATTACCAACAGTGATTTTATGACTATTTCAGCACATAATAGGATGAGTTCTTTCTGTTATTGACCTTCTTGAGTATAAATGAATTGTTAATGAAACAAGTCTCTCTAGTATACCTATATATAGTATATATTCTATATATACATACTATATATATATGTACTATATACATACCATATATCTAGTATATCTAAGATATTAACCAGTTTAAAATAAGCTGTGACTTGGTCATCTATATTGTATCTTGGCTAATAAAAAGGTGCCATAAGTGAATCAGATTGGAAACATTCTTCTTTGCTACTAGGATACACTTTCCCAATGGAAATGCCCTCTAAACCCCATGCTGACTACCACCTTTCATCAATGTGATCCTTGGCTGAAGGATTATAGTGGAGGTTTGTGCAATAATGATATTAGGTATCATTAATATTTCCCTTTGCTGTTCTGAAGCACTTTCAAAACCATTATCCCATTTTTATCATAAATAACCTTATATTCAATAGGATTCTGCCATTTTCCTTTGGGCAACACCACTTTCTTTACTGTGCTGTCAATTTGAGAAAAGGAAGTTTAAGGAAGGAAAGTGAATTAATGGTCTCCTTGGCAGAAGCTTAGAAGATAAGCCATTATTTTCTCATCAAACTCTGTGTACAATAAAATTTGAGAGCTTTTTAATTCTCAGCTTTTCAGACTCTGTACCTCTCCATTGGCTTAGTTTAAAAACTAGATGAAAAGGTCCATCAAGATAGTTTCTTAACTCTTGAGATGGTGGTTGATTACCTTCCTTTGTGCAAAGTGTTACTTATCATCTTCATTAGAGGAATATTTTTGAAAGTCTAAAGTATTCCCTACACACTTCAATAAGAACATTAAAGTTTTTATTCTCAACTGAATTTGGAGAGGAAGTGTGGCATTATAGAGAAGAGCTGGCATAATTTTTAGAGAGCAAAAGGCCTTGGATTGAGATTCAGTCCCTGTCATATATAGGCTTTGTAACCTTGGGCTAGTTACTTAACCCTTCTTGCCTTAGTTTCCTCATCTGTAAAATGAGCTGGAGAAGGAAATAGCAAACCACTCCAGGATCTTTGCCAAGAAAACCCCAGAGAGGGTCATGAGGAGTCTGACATGACTGAAATGAACACTAAGAAGTGCTCTAGGCAACTCTCTTGGACTTTGAATTGTAGAGAAGTTGATAGAGGGAGTTTCCTCATCTAAAATCCCTGCACCAGTGAAATCACAAGTCTAGTATCCATTCTTGTCCTGGGATTTGATATTCCATATTAAAATTTAACAGAAATTAGTTTGCGCATTCAGTTGGCAAACTACTTCACCCTTCCGAGCTTCAGTTTTCTCTCTGCAAGATGAGATTGCTAATCTCATCACCTATCTCTTCTCCTAGGGTAATTATGGGGAAAGTCATGGGAATTGTAAACTTTATACATCAGGGCAGCTAGGTAGTGCAGTGGATAGAGCCCTGGGCCTAGAGTCAGGAAGACCTGAGTTCAAATCCGGCATCAGGTACTATATGTGACTCTTGGCAAATCACTTAACCCCGCTTGCCTCAGTTTCCCCCAAATGGGGTCACAAAGAGTCAGACATGACTGAAATGACTGAACAAACTTTAGATCTGAGTTTGTTCCTCTGGTTTTGTGTGGTTAGCAGTTTTATATTGAATTAATAATGCAAAACAGGTAATAAAGTACTTTACAAATTATGAATAGTGACTACCTTTGGTTCTAGACATCAACAATGTGGCTAATTGAGGAGGGAAAGGAAGAAACAACATTGTGGAAGAAAGGAAAAGAATGAGGGAAAAAATGACAACTTCTTTTCCTCTCATAAAAGGGAGTGGGAGAGGGTGGAGAGGGGAATCATTGATCTAGAGGGAACTGCAACGGTTTATATGGTCTAAACCCTTGCTTTTACAGATGAAAAAGGAGACCTAAGGAGAATAAAGTGATTTGCCTAAGATCATAAATGAATCATCAAAGTAGGATTCGAATCTATGTCTTCTGACTGCAGAGTCAGTACTTTTCCCAGTATATGAGGCTGATTCTTGATAAAAGAAAAAAAAATGAAACAAAAGGAAAAATAACGAAATGGGGCAAAAGAAAAGGAACTAAACAGACAAAAGGAAGAAATCAAAAGGTTTACACTTAGAAACCCAGTGAGATTTAGGAAGGAAAGAAAAAGCATTTATTAACCATCTACTATGTGCCAGGAACTCTGAAAGCACTTTACAAATATTATCTTAATTGATCCTTATGGTGGTAAGTGCTTTTGTTACTTGCAGCAAAACTCTATATCCTAAAGACCTGGAGCTACATATTCAGGCATTTCTCATCTTGCACTTTGCAGATACTGTATTTTTTATGAATTGAAGGTTTGTGGCAGCCCTGTGTCAAGCAAATCCACTGGCACCATTTTTCCACAGCATGAGCTCATACCATGTCTCTGTGTCATATTTTGATAATTTTTGCAGTATTTCAAACTTTTTCATTATTATTATAATATCTTTTATGAAGATCTGTGATCACTGATTTTTGAAGTTACTGTTTAATTGTTTTGGGGCACCATCCATATAAGACAGTGAATTTCATCAATAAATCAGTGTATTCTGACTATTCCACTGACTGGCTGTTCTGCTTCCCATCTTTTTCCCTCTTCTTAGACAATTCTATTCCCTGAGACACAATAATATTGAAATTAGGCCAATTAATAACCCTACAATGGTCTCTAAGTGTTGCAGGAAAAGAAAGAGCCCATTGATTTGGCAAAATTCATTGTTGTCTTATTTAAAAAAATTTTTTAAATTCATTTTAAACTTAAAAAAATTAGAAACAAAAGAACATTTCCATGTATACAACAGGAGATAAGAAAGAATTTAATATAAAACCATAAATTTCCAGTACATACTGTTTACTTTTTTTTTTTTGAGAAACTATTGAATAAATACTACACAATGTTTTAAAAAAGTATCCAGCTTTTCTGTGCTTCCTTCTAAATTTTTTTAGTTCTCTGCTGTGGACTTTTTTCCTCCCTCCCTCCCCACCCCACTCCAGAGAAGGATACAATTAAACATGAAAACACATACATACATAGACACACAAACACACACGTGTGTGTGTATATGTGTGTATATATATATATATATATATGTATGTATAACCATGATATACATACTTCTATTCATGAGTTCTTTCTCTCTGGAGGTGGATGGCATCTTCCTTCATTGGTCCAAGTCTTTCCATGTTTTTCTAAAATCAACCAATTCATCATTTCTTATAACACAATGGTATTCCATCACAATCATATACCACAATTTGTTTAACCATTACCCAGTTGAAGGGTGTCTACCTTTTTAACCAGTCTTAGGTGTAATAGGATATCTCAGAATTGTTTGAATTTGTATTTCTTTCATCAATATGATTTAGAGCTGCTCCCAAGGCTTGTTGTTTGTTGACTCAGTGAAGTCTGCCTGGAAGTGTTTGTCCTTCATCCCTCAGACCCAGGAAGTTGGTTCTTTCCTGAGGTCCTCTCAAGTTGTCTTAGGACCCTGACTTTGATTTATTTCTACTATTTTGTGTTCACTTTGAGGCAATGTTCTTTTTTGTGGAAGAAATTTGGAGAGCCTAGAATTTTCTGACCTACTCTGCCATCTTCCCAAAATACTCTCCATTGCCTTATTTTAAGAAATTGCCACAGTCACCCAGATGTTCAGCAACCACCATCCTGAAAAGTCAGCAGCCATAAGCATCCAGGTAAGACCCTCCACTGGCAAAAGAATTACAACTTGCTGAAGTCTCAGATGATGGTTAGCATTTTTTAGCAAAAAATATTTTTAAATTAAGGTATGTATGTTGTTTTTTTTAGACATAACACTATTGCACACTTAATAGACTATTTTTGCTGTTCAGTCATTTTTCAGTTATGTCTGAGTCTTCATGACCCCATTTGGGGTTTTCTTGGTGAAGATACTTGAGTGATTTTCCATTTCCTTCTCTAGTCCATTTTACAGATGAGGAAACTGAGGCAAACAGGGTTAAGTAGCTTGCCTAAAGTCACAAAGTTAGTAAGGGTCTGAGGCCAGATTTGAACTCAGGAAGAGAGGGGTCTTCCTTACTCAGATCTGGCACTCTATCCACTGCATCAGCTAGCTGCCCTTTAATAGACTGTAGGCTAATGTAAACATAATTTTATATGCACTGGGAAATCAAAAAAATTGTTTGACTTATTTTATTGAAATATTCATTTTGTTGTAGTGGTCTGGAACTGAACCTGTCATATTTCTGAGTTATGCCTATAATTTCTATCTACTGTCTTTGAATTGAAAAATTAGACAGATGAAAGCCAGAGAGAAAAAGATGAAAATATGATCAAAGGAAAAATTCAGTGAATTAGCTGGAAGTGCATTTTTGTCTAGAAAGCTTAATCTTCACAGGAAGAAATAATCATCCCTGAAGACAACCAATAGTAAACAGTTGCAGGCCCAATGTTACATCAGTTTGAATGTATTATTCTTTTCCCCATTATGTTTTCTTTGGCTGACCTCTTGATTTAAACCCATTATTTTCCCTGCGGAATTTAAAAATGCATGAAGGAAATAATAGCTTTCCATTGGACACATCTTGAATTTAGTGAGAAACTGGAACCTCACAGTCTTCATTTCCATCCTGTACAAATGCCTGCAGTCTCAGAAAAGAGGATGCTTTTATTAACTTTGTGAATTGAATGCAAAATCAAAGGGGGAAAAAGGCCTTAGTTTAATTTCAGGATAAATTTTACATTTTTCTACTCATCTTAATAATTTTGCTTCTTTTTATTAGTACTACATGAAACCTGGGGAAATTTGTCATTTCATTTCCTTTAGTCTTTTATAAACTCATAGAATCTCAGGATTAAAAGGGACTTAAGTGGCCATCTGATCTGAACAGGAATACCTTTTATAATCTCTTTGACCAGTGGACTTTCAACTCTGTTGGATTGATGGGGGTGGGGGTATGGGTGGTGTTCACTGCCTTCCAAAAGGAAACCCATTCTATTTTTGAGTTGCTCCTCTAGCTAGAAAGTTTTTCCTTGTAGTGAACCAAAATCTACGCTTCTGTAATTTCTGGCCATTCCTTCTCCCTTTGCCCTTGGTGCCAAGCCCCTAAAACTTAATCCCATTTCTATATGACAGCCTTTCAAAAACTTAAAATTAGCTTATCATCCACCCCCACTCACTAAACTTTGGGGAAGTAGTAAGGTTCAGTAGTGGAATGAATACTGATTTTGGCAGCACCTGGGACCTAAATTCAAGTTACAAGTTACTGAACATAAGACTTAATGGCCTCTAAGATCGTTTCTGGTTCTAAATAAGTTTTCTGTTTGTAAGTTTGTAAGTTTGTAAGTTTTCTGTTCTCAGGACTTGAGTTCACATCCTACCTCAGACATTAGTGTCCTGACCCTGAGGAAATCACTTGGTTTCCTCATCTGTAAAATGATGCTTATAATAATTACAACTTTCTTGTAGAATTTTTTGGGAGGTTCAAATGAGAAAACACATACAATGCTTTGCAAACCTCAAAGCACTATATAAATATTTTGTTCTTTATCATCATCATCATCATCATCATCATCATAACCACCACCACCACCACCACCACCCAGGGTAAATACCCCAAATTTTATAAACAGATACTTTTATAGTATGATGTCCAGTACCTTCATTCTCCTCTGGCCAGAACTGCTTTCCACTGTCCTAAAATCTGGCCAGAACAAGTACCTCATATAGAGAATCTCAAGATCAGAATGTAGCAAGATCACCACCTTCCTCATTCTAGAGGCTAAGATTGTGTTATGTAGTCTGAGATTACATTGCTTTTGTTGTTCAGTCATGTCTGACTTTTTGTGATCCCATTTGGAGTTTTCTTGGCAAAGATACTGGAGTGGTTTGTCATTTCCTTCTCCAGCTCATTTTATAGATCAGGCAAACAGAGTTATGTGATTTGCCCAGGGTCACACAGCTATTAAGTATCTGAGGCCAGATTTGAATTCAGGAAGATGAGTCTTCCTTACTCCAAGCCCTGGCACTCTATTCACTGAGCCACCTCGCTTGCCCTAGCAGGCTAAGATGGAGGAATAGCTAATAGCTCGTACAGGCAAAACATATGGATGACGAAAATGAAAAATTTAAACTCTGTCAATTGGCCATAGCAACTGTTATATTTTGTGGCTTTTAGAAGTATTAGCCACAGATGGTTGTCTTGGATATGCTTTAACAATGTATTTTACACACCCAGTTCAAGGTCTAAAGTTTGTCTATTTGTTATGCATTGAAATAAACCTTGGCACTTTGGATTAATGATTTTATGTAAATAGCTCCTCCTGGATTTTTATCCTCTGCCTTTCTTTTGTATGCTTTTCCCAAAAACTCTATGTAGAATATTTGCTAAAAAAATGCTGCAGGTCTTTCCAGTTTTCTTTTTTCTTTTTTTTTAAACAAATGCTTTATTAACTTCTGTTTTACATCATTCATTTCCACCAGATTTTGAGTTAAAATCATTTTCCCCCCGTTATTCCCCTACCCAACCTCCCAGAATAGCAGTCCCACAAGATATTGCTTCCTCCAATCTGCTCTCTCCCATGCCCTCTCCCATACCCCCTTCGACTTTTCCATTAGAGGAAGGTGAATCTTTGTGTCCCAATACCTGCACATCTCATCTCCCAATTATAAGCAAAAGAGTATTAATAATAGTATTTATATATATTTGAAACATTTAATCTTAAGACCTTGAATTTCAGATCCATTTCCTTCCTCCCTTGTCACCCACTCCCTCTGGGGAGATAAGTAATTCAGTATATGTTGTACATGTCTAGCTATGCAAAACATTATCATAGTAGATATATCGTACAAGGCTGCTTATAATTCCCTCCCACTCATCCAACCCCCCACCTGGTCCATTCCCTACATGATCCTGTCCCTCTTCTATAGTGGGTACTTCCAACCACCCCTCCCCCCAGGGATGCCCTCCCATCCATCATCCCTCCTCTCATCCCCCTTCCCCCTATTCTGCTGCAGGTTGAGATATCCCATTTAGTATGTATGTCATTCTCTCCCTGAACCTAATTCAATGAAAATGTGGTTTTGCCTTTTTTGCCTTCCTATTCTCCTCCTCCCTTGCAACCACTTCCCCTTGTTTCTTCTACATGAGATAGTTTACCCTACCCTGTCTCTCCCCATCTCCTCTTGCCACTTTCTTCTCTCACCTCATAATTTCATCCCTTGAGTATTCTCCCTTCCCAACAAATTCAACCTATACCCTCTATCCATATGTAACTGTAACCATATACACACACATTCACATATGTATTCATATGACCACACCCCCTTCTTCCATTATTTTCATAGTGAGAAAGATATCATCAGTCACAGTTATTGCTTTTCCATATAGGAATGTAAACAGTTCAACTTTGATAGTTCCTTTTGATTTCTTTTCCCTGATTACCTTCTCAGGCATCTCTTCCTTCTTGTGTCTGGATGTCAAATTTTTTATTCAATTCTGGTTTTTTCCTCAAGAATGCTTGAAAGTCCTCTATTCCACTGAATGACCATATTTTCCCCTGAAACAACATACTCAATTTTGCTGGGTAGGTGACCCTTGGGTTCATTCCCAGTTCTTTCACCCTCTGGAATATCATATTCCATGCCCTTCCATCCCTCAGTGTAGAAGCTGCCAGGTCCTGAGCTATTCTGATTGTATTTCCACAATATTGAAATTGTTTCTTCCTGGCTGCTTGTAGTATTTTCTCCTTGATCTGGGGATTCTGGAACCTGGCTATAATATTTCTGGGAGTTTTCTTTTTGGGATCTTTTTCAGGAGGTGATCGGTAGATTCTTTCAACCTCTATTTTGCCCTCTGGATCTAAAACATCAGGGCAATTTTCCTTGAGAATTTCTTGAAGGGTGATTTCTAAGTTCTTTATTTGATCATGACTTTCAGGTAGTCCAATAATTTTTAAATTGTCTCTCCTGGATCTATTTTCCAGGTCAGTGGTTTTTCCCATGAGATATTTCACATTGCCTTCTAATCTTTCATTTGTTTGGATCTGCTTAACAGCATCTTCATTTCTCATAAAGTCATTAGCTTCCATTTACTCCAGTCTAACTCTGAAGGAATGAATCTCCTCAGTGAACTTTTGAGATTCTTTTTCCATCTGGCAAATTCGACTTTTTAAGGCATTCTTCTCCTCAGTGCCCTTTTGGGCCTCTTTGCCATTTGAGCTAGTCTATTTTTTAAGGTGTTGTTTTCCTCAGTCAGGCTGTTGACCCTCATTTCATACTTTTCCTGCATCCTTCTCATTTCTCCTTCCAATTTTTCCTCCACTTCTCTTATTTGATTTTTAAAGTCCTTCTTAAGGTCCTCTATGGCCTGCAACCCACTCATATTTTCCCCTGGGGCTTTTGGAGCAGGACTTCTGACCTCACAGTCCTTTTCCCGCTCTATGCCCCCAAAATAGGAGTCTAGGGTTGCATTTTCCTGTTTCCTTTGCCTTGGCATGTTGCCACTTAATTGCTTGACTTTTGGGCTTGTTGCCACACTATGGCTTTAAGGCCAGATAGAGGAATTTTCGTCCCGAACGTGTGGGGGCAACTTCCGTTTCTGGCAAGCTGTAAACCCACCCATGACTTCCACCCTAGATCACAATCCAGATCCAGGGAGGTTAAAGCAAGAGCGATTACCCCCCCAAGACTGAGTGCTGGATCTCCCTACAATTAATTGCAGGCCAAGAGCTGGAGCTGCCTCTGAAAACTACAAAATGGCGTGTCTCCTCAGCTGCTTCTAGCCCCCAGGGGAGGAAGCCGACCCCTTCCTCCAAATACAAGTCCCAAAGTCCATAGGACACTAACCTCTTACTTTGTCCTAGGCATGTCTATGTTGATAATTCTGGAGTCGCCACAGCTGCTGGGGTTCTGGGGTTCCTCCAGCCGGCTGCTGGCCCTGTCGCCCTGGGGCTAAAACCTCGGCTCACGCGGACCTGGGCTCCGCTCGGCTCCGCTTCCTGCACTCTGCACGTTGCACGCTGCCAGCTCCCAGACCGCTGCGCTGGTCCTTCCTGCAGGGCTGCTGGGCTTTCCTCAGCGGGAGGTTAGCTTCTCTGTGTCGTTCTGTGGGTGCTGGGGCTCCAGAAGTTGTTCAGAGTCCCCTTCTACATAGTTTGGGGGGAATCTGGGGGCAGAGTAGCTTGGATGAGCTGTTTCTACTCCACCATCTTGGCTCCGCCCCGAGGAAACAATTTTTAATGCTGGAGTATCTTTAGTTTTGTAATTCTCATAGGATCATAGATTTAGAGCTTCAAAGTTTAAGCTCTCTGCTTCCTTGTATTCTGGTTTTTTTTCTTTGTTTGTTTTTTTTGTGTACTCAAGAGACTGGGAAGTTATAGCTATGTCAGTGGTCCAAATCTTTAGTCCCTTGAGCCAGTGAAGACTTAAGGATGTTTGTTTGTTTTTTTTTTAAAGATTTGTCAGGGGAGGCTAGGTGGTGCAGTGAGTAAGAGTGCCAGCCCCAGAGTTGGGACGACCCGGGATCGGATCTGGCCTCAGAAAATGAGCACCCACACATAATGACTGGCCATGTAACCTTGAGCAAGTTACTTAATTCCAATTGCCTTAAAAAAAAAAAGAAAAGATTTGTCAGTTATAAAGCATTTATTTTCTTCCCCTCTATTTTCATATCTACCAACTAAACAAAAAAATGAAACTTTTAGATAAATATTCATAGTCAAATGAAACAATTTCTGTCATTGGTTGTGTCCAAAAAATGAATGTATCATTTTGCATTTTGTGTCTATCACCTTTCTGTCAGGAGGTGGCATTTTTCATCTTTAGTCTTCAAGGATGGTTTCAATACCTTTTTAAAAAATTTAGTATTTTATTTTCCTCCAATTACATGGAAAAACAATTTTTAACATTCTTTTAAAAATTTTGAGTTTTAAATTCTCTTTCTCCCTCCCTGCCCCCCTCTCATCGCGAAGGCAAGCAATTTGATATAGATTATACATGTATAGTCATTCACAACACATTTCCATATTAGTCATGTTGTAAAAGAAAACATAAATCAAAAAAGAACCACCCAGGAAAAATAAAGAAAGTTAAAATAGGATGCTTTGATCTGTATTCAGATTCCATCAGTTTTTTATCTGGGAATGGATAGCATTTTTCATCCTAAATCCTTCAGAGTTGTCTTGGATCGTTGTATTGCTGGGAATAGCTAAGTCATTCACAGTTGATCATCTTACAGTATTGCTGGTACTGTATGCAGTGTTCTCTTGGTTCTACTCATTTAACTTTATATCAGTTCATGTAAGTCTTTCCTGGTTTTGAGAGCACTCAACTCATCATTTCTTATAGTACAATAGTTTTCTATTACATTCATATACCACAGCTTGTTCAGCTATTCCCCAGTTGATGGGCATCTCCTCAATTTCTAATTCTTTGCCACCACAAAAAGTACTGTTATAGATATTTTTGTACATATAATTCTTTTTCCTTTTATTATCTCTTTGGGATATAGACATACTAGTGCCATTTCTGGGTCAAGGGGTATGCACAATTTTGTGCCCCTTTAGTCATAGTTCCAAATTGCTCTCCAGAATGGTTGAATAAGTTCACAGCTCCACTAACACTTCATTAGAATACCAATTTTTCCCATATCCCCTTCAACATCTGCCATTTTTTCCTGTCATATTAACCAATTTCATAGGTGTGAGGTAACACCTCAGTTGTTTTAATGTACATTTCTCTAATCAATATGATTTAGAGCATTTTTTCATATGACTATAGATACCTTTGATATCTTCATCTGAAAAGTACCTGTTCATATCCTTTGACCATTTATCAATTGGGAAATGACTTGTATTCTTATAAATTTGACTCAGTTCTCTATATATTTGAGAGATAAAGTGTTGATCAGAGAAACTTACTATAAAATCCCCCTCACCCTATTTTCTGCTTTCCTTCTAATCTTGACTGCATTGATTTTGTTTACATGTAAACTTTCTAATTTTAATGTAATAAACTCTGTTTTGCATCTTCTAATGCTATCTCTTGTTTGGTCATAAATTCTTCCCTTATCTATTGATCTGAAAGGTAAACTATTCTGTGTTCCCCTAATTTGCTTATGGTATTTAAATCTAAGTTTGACCTTATCTTCATATATGGTGTGAAATGCTGATCTATTACTTCTGACAATCTGTTTTCCAATTTTCCCAGCAGTTTTTGTCAAATAACAAGTTTTTGTCCCAAAATCTTGGATCTTTGGGTTTGTCAAACACTAGATTACTATGGTCATTTACTACTGTGTATTGTGTACTTTCCACATTAGCCATGTTGTTAAAAAAAAACAAACAAGAAAAGTAAAGGAAAAAAACGTGCTTCAATCTGTACTGTTTAGAACATTTCAGTAAATACCCATGATAGAATCCATCCTTCAGTTCTATATAATAGTTAGGTGGTACAGTGGATACAGTGTTAGACTTGTTGTCAGAAGATTTGTGTTCAAATCCTTCCTCAGACATTTACCAGTTGGGTGATCCTAGTCAAGTCACTTACCCTCCTTCAGATTCACTTTCCTTCTCTATAAAATGGGGATAATATTATTGCTATCATGGGGTTGTTGTGAAAACTACTTTGTAAACCTTAAAGTGCTGTATAAATGCTAGCTATTGTTATGTTATTGTGATGATGATGATGATGATGATGATGGTGATGATGATGATGATGATGATGGTGATGGTGATGATGATGCCTGGGCAAGAAAGAGAGAGAGAAAGGTTGAAGGAGAGAAAAAGGTGAGGGTAAGAGACTGAGAAGCATGGAGAGACTTCCTGGAAGGGGAAGAGGAATAAAGGACTAAGAGACAAAAAGGAAAAGGAAACCCAAGGGGAGAGAAGAATTTAGAGAAGGGGAGGAAAGGAGAGGGACATAGGAAGAGTTCTAGAATTCCATGAGAAAGAAAAAGGAGCACCAGGAGCCTAATGGGAGGCCATGTGGTGGTGCAGAAGAAAGAGCCCTGGGTCTGAGTCAGAGAACCTGGGTTCTGAGCTGGGCTCTGTCTTTCACTACCTACGTAACCATGGGCAAAATCATTTCACTTCTCTTGTCCTCAGTTTCCTCATCTGTAAAATGAAAGATCTTTAAGTTTTCTTTCCACCTCAAATCTATGATTTTTTTTTTTTTACACACACATTCACATATGTATTCGTATGACCACACCCCCTTCTTCCATTATTTTCATAGTGGGAAAGATATCATCAGTCACAGATATTGCTTTTCCATATAGGAATGTAAATAGTTCAACTTTGATAAGTTCCTTTTGATTTCTTTTCCCTGATTACCTTCTCAGGCATCTCTTCCTTCTTGTGTCTGGATGTCAAATTTTCTATTCAATTCTGTTTTTTTCCTCAAGAATGCTTGAAAGTCCTCTATTCCACTGAATGACCATATTTTCCCCTGAAACAAAATACTCAGTTTTGCTGGGTAGGTGACCCTTGGGTTCATTCCCAGCTCTTTTGCCCTCTGGAATATCATATTCCATGCCCTTCGATCCCTCAGTGTAGAAGCTGCCAGGTCCTGGGCTATTCTGATTGTGTTTCCACAATATTGAAATTGTTTCTTCCTGGCTGCTTGTAGTATTTTCTCCTTGATCTTGGGATTCTGGAACCTGGCTATAATATTCCTGGGAGTTTTCTTTTTGGGATCTTTTTCAGGAGGTGATCTGTGGATTCTTTCAACCTCTATTTTGCCCTCTGGATCTAAAACATCAGGGCAATTTTCCTTGAGAATTTCTTGAAGGGTGATTTCTAGGTTCTTTCTTTGATCATGGCTTTCAGGTAGTCCAATAATTTTTAAATTGTCTCTCCTGGATCTATTTTCCAGGTCAGTGGTTTTTCCCATGAGATATTTCACATTGCCTTCTAATCTTTCGTTTGTTTGGATCTGCTTAACAGCATCTTGATTTCTCATAAAGTCACTAGCTTCCATTTGCTCCAGTCTAACTCTGAAGGAATGAATCTCCTCAGTGAACTTTTGAGATTCTTTTTCCATCTGGCAAATTCGACTTTTTAAGGCATTCTTCTCCTCATTGCCCTTTTGGGCCTCCTTTGCCATTTGAGTTAGTCTATTTTTTAAGGTGTTGTTTTCCTCAGTCAGGCTGTTGACCCTCATTTCATACTTTTCCTGCATCCTTCTCATTTCTCTTTCCAATTTTTCCTCCACTTCTCTTATTTGATTTTAAAGTCCTTCTTAAGGTCCTCTATGGCCTGCAACCCGCTCATGTTTTCCCCTGGGGCTTTTGGAGCAGGACTTCTGACCTCACAGTCCTTTTCCCGCTCTATGCCCCCAAAATAGGAGTCTAGGGTTGCATTTTTCTGTTTCCTTTGCCTTGGCATGTTGCCACTTAATTGCTTGACTTTTGGGCTTGTTGCCACACTATGGCTTTAAGGCCAGATAGAGGAATTTTCGTCCCGAACGTGTGGGGGGCAACTTCCGTTTCTGGCAAGCTGTAAACCCACCCACAACTTCCACCCTAGATCACAATCCAGATCCAGGGAGGTTAAAGCAAGAGCGATTACCCCCCAAGACTGATCGCTGGATCTCCCCACGATTTGTAGGCTGGGAGCCGGAAATGCCTCTGAAAACTACAAAATGGCGTGTCTCCTCAGCGGCTTCTAGCCCCCAGGGGAGGGAGCTGACGCATTCCCCAAATACAGGTCCCAAAGTCCATAGGACACTAACCTCTTACTTTGTCCTAGGCAAGTCTATGTTGATAATTCTGGAGTCTCCACAGTTCCTGGTGTTCTGGGGTTCCTCCAGCCGGCTGCTGGCCCTGCCGCCCTGGGGCTAAAACCTCGGCTCACGTGGACCTGGGCTCAGCTCGGCTCCTGCGCTCTGCGCGCTGCCGGCTCCCAGACCACTGCGCTGGTCCTTCCTGCAGGGTGCTGGGCTGTCCTCAGCGGGAGGTTAGCTTCTCTGTGTCGTTCTGTGGGTGCTGGGGCTCCAGAAGATTTTCAGAGTCCTTTTTTTACATAGTTTGTGGAGAATCTGGGGGCAGAGAGGCTTGGACGAGCTGTTTCTACTCCGCCATCTTGGTCCGCCCCTCAAATCTATGATTTTATGAGATGGGGGTGAAACAGCTCTGAATAGGAAGAGTCAAAGATAGAATACTAATGACAAGTATTACCATATACATCAATACAGGGAGTCTTGATGTAAAGACAAGTTTTGTCTCCATAATTATGGATAAGCCTATCCCGAAAGGGAAGATGTCTTCTAGTTCCTGTAATAATGAAAGAACAGCAGTGAAGGGTTCTCCCCGACTGCCATTAGACTGATTTGCCGCCATTAGAGACTGACCTTTTTTTTTTTAAACAAATGCTTTATTAACTTCTGTTTTACATCATTCATTTCCACCAGATTTTGAGTTACAATCATTTTCCCCCCATTATTCCCCTACCCAACCTCCCAGAATAGTAGTCCCACAAGATATTGCTTCCTCCAATCTGCTCTCTCCCATGCCCTCTCCCATACCCCCATCGACTTTTCCATTAGAGGAAGGAGAATCTTTGTGTCCCAATGCCCGCACATCTTATCTCCCTATTACAAGCAAAAGAGTATTAATAATAATATTTATATATATTTGAAATATTTAATGTTACGACCTCGAATTTCAGATCCATTTCCTTCCTCCCTTGTCACCCATTCCTTCTTGGGAGATAAGTAATTCAGTATATGTTGTACATGTCTAGCTATGCAAAACATTATCATAGTAGATATATTGTACAAGGCTGCTTATAATTCTCTCCCACTCATCCCACCCCCGACCTGGTCCATTCCCTACATGATCCTGTCCCTCTTCTATAGTGGGTCCTTCCAACCTCCCCTCCCCCCAAGGATGCCCTCCCATCCATCATCCCTCCTCTCATCCCCCTTCCCCCTATCCTGCTGCAGGTTGAGATATCCCATTTAGTATATATGTCATTTTCTCCCTGAACCAAATTCAATGTGAATGTGGTTTTGCCTTTTTAGCCTTCCTTATTCTCCCCCTCCTTTGCAACCACTTCCCCTACATGAGATAGTTTACCCTACCATGTCTCTCCCCATCTCCTCTTGCCACTTTCCTCTCTCACCTCATAATTTCATCCCTTGAGTATTCTCCCTTCCCAACAAATTCAACCTATGCCCTCTATCCATATAAACTGTAACCATATATACACACATTCACATATGTATTCATATGACCACACACCCTTCTTCCATTATTTTCATAGTGAGAAAGATATCATCAGTCACAGTTATTGCTTCTCCATATAGGAATGTAAATAGTTCAACTTTGATAAGTTCCCCTTGATCTCTCTTCCCCAATTACCTTCTCAGGCATCTCTTCCTTCCTGTGTCTGGATGTCAAATTTTCTATTCAATTCTGGTTTTTTCCTCAAGAATGCTTGAAAGTCCTCTATTCCACTGAATGACCATATTTTCCCCTGAAACAAAATACTCAGTTTTGCTGGGTAGGTGACCCTTGGGTTCATTCCCAGTTCTTTTGCCCTCTGGAATATCATATTCCATGCCCTTCGATCCTCAGTGTAGAAGCTGCCAGGTCCTGGGCTATTCTGATTGTGTTTCCACAATATTGAAATTGTTTCTTCCTGGCTGCTTGTAGTATTTTCTCCTTGATCTGGGGATTCTGGAACCTGGCTATAATATTCCTGGGAGTTTTCTTTTTGGGATCTTTTTCAGGAGGTGATCTGTGGATTCTTTCAACCTCTATTTTGCCCTCTGGATCTAAAACATCAGGGCAGTTTTCCTTGAGAATTTCTTGAAGGGTGATTTCTAGGTTCTTCCTTGATCATGGCTTTCAGGTAGTCCAATAATTTTTAAATTGTCTCTCCTGGATCTATTTTCCAGGTCAGTGGTTTTTCCCATGAGATATTTCACATTGCCTTCTAATCTTTCATTTGTTTGGATCTGCTTAACAGCATCTTGATTTCTTATAAAGTCACTAGCTTCCATTTGCTCCAGTCTAACTCTGAAGGAATGAATCTCCTCAGTGAATTTTTGAGGTTCTTTTTTCCATCTGGCAAATTCAACTTTTTAAGGCATTCTTCTCCTCATTGCCCTTTGAGCTAGTCTATTTTTTAAGATGTTGTTTTCCTCAGTCAGGCTGTTGACCCTCATTTCATACTTTTCCTGCATCCTTCTCATTTCTCTTTCTAATTTTTCCTCCACTTCTCTTATTTGATTTTTTTTTTTAAAGCAATTGGGGTTAAGTAACTTGCTCAAGGTTACACGGCTAGTCATTATTTATGTGTGGGTGCTCATTTTCTGAGGCCGGTTTTGATCTCGGGTCATCCCAACTCCGAGGCCTGCACTCTTACTCACTGCGCCACCTAGCCGCCCCTCTTATTTGATTTTTAAAGTCCTTCTTAAGGTCCTCTATGGCCTGCAACCTGCTCATGTTTTCCCCTGGGGCTTTTGGAGCAGGACTTCTGACCTCACAGTCCTTTTCCCGCTCTATGCCCCCAAAATAGGAGTCTAGGGTTGCATTTTTCTGTTTCCTTTGCCTTGGCATGTTGCCACCTAATTGCTTGACTTTTGGGCTTGTTGCCACACTATGGCTTTAAGGCCAGATAGAGGAATTTTCGTCCCAAACGTGTGGGGGGCAACTTCCGTTTCTGGCAAGCTGTAAACCCACCCACAACTTCCACCCTAGATCACAATCCAGATCCAGGGAGGTTAAAGCAAGAGCGATTACCCCCCAAGACTGATCGCTGGATCTCCCCACGATTTGTAGGCTGGGAGCCGGAATGCCTCTGAAAACTACAAAATGGCGTGTCTCCTCAGCAGCTTCTAGCCCCCAGGGGAGGGAGCTGACGCATTCCCCAAATACAGGTCCCAAAGTCCATAGGACACTAACCTCTTACTTTGTCCTAGGCATGTCTATGTTGATAATTCTGGAGTCGCCACAGCTCCTGGTGTTCTGGGGTTCCTCCAGCCGGGCTGCTGGCCCTGTCGCCCTGGGGCTAAAACCTCAGCTCACGGGGACCTGGGCTCGGCTCGGCTCCTTCGCTCTGCGAGCTGCCAGGTCCCAGACCACTGCGCTGGTCCTTCCTGCAGGGCTGCTGGGCTGTCCTCAGCGGGAGTTTAGCTTCTCTGTGTCGTTCTGTGGGTGCTGGGGCTCCAGAAGTTGTTCAGAGTCCCCTTTTACATAGTTTGGGGGGAATTTGGGGGCAGAGAGACTTGGACGAGCTGTTTCTACTCCGCCATCTTGGCTCTGCCCCCGAGACTGACCTTCTAATGGAATAAGTTTGATTTCCAGTCTCTGATTTGGGAGATCTTCTATGTTTCAGTGGGAAGTTATTAACTATCTTTTCTTCTCTTGCAGATTCCAGGCATTTGTCTATTTTGCCTCAGTCTTCCAAACCATCTCTTGTGGCATCCATTACTTGGCTTCTGTGTTCATGGCTGTTACCCCCAAGTTTTCTTGCGGGGTCCTCGGAAACATAAGTCAGATCCTCCTTCATAATTCATCTGGCCTGAGGCTAGAGGATGCCTGGGCACTGTTCACACCAGGCAAAGAGGATTACATGGTAGTACACCTGCAGAATGGAGATGTTTGGGAACTTGCTCAGTGCAGAAGGTCCAAAAGGGAGGACCCTTATTTTGAATACCAGTATGATGGTAACAAATCTGACTTTTCTTGTACTGATGGCTACTTTTATGACCAGACAAAGTGGAAGAGCACTGTGGTGACTGAATGGGATCTAGTTTGTCACCGGGAGTGGTTTGCAAAGTCCATCCAGCCTACTTTCATGCTTGGAGTCCTTCTGGGGGCAGTAATTTTTGGTGATCTTTCAGACAGGTAAAGTATAGATGTTATGCCTTTGCAACACATTATCTATACAACTTTCTATAGCCCCTTTTATTGTGTACTCAAATGTTTTTCTAACAATTCTTTCACCAAGTTTGTCACCCAGATTTGTCTGCTAAGAAGTGTGATTTAGGATTATTTAAACTTTTTATACCGATAAGATTGGTGCATTTCCTAGTTCCATCTTCCTCAATGTCTTTATTATATGAGACTTAAAAGGAAGAGTGTTAAATATGAGATCCTACCTAATTTTAATAGTTTTTACATGAACACTTCTGTAGATTTGTCATCTCTTCATTGTGGGTACTATGTCCAAGGGTAGATCCTTTCTTATTCAAAATGGCACATTTTATGCTCAAGACCAACCTGGAGAGGTCAGTGCAGAGAGAAATTAAGTGATGTAGCAAGTGTCTTAAGCCTGATTTAAACTCAGGTCTTCCTGATTTCAGGTCCAATGCTTCATCCACTGTGCTACTTAGGATAAGAAAGTATCCAGGGGTGGGGAACCTGTGGTCTCGAGACCACATGTGGTTCTCTAGGTCGTCAAGTGTGGCCCTTTGACAGCTGCATTCAAGGACCTAGAGGGCCACAAAGTTTGGATTCAGTCAGAGTCTCACTTGGGGACCTAGAGAGTGACATGTGGCCTCGAGGCTACAGGTTCCCCACTCCTGGTGTGATACCCTTAGAATGAGTACCCACATTGAGGAGAGTGTTAAAGTAAAAACTATTAAAATTAGGTAGGATCTCATATTTATGTAAAAATGCTCTGAAGTGACTATATATCAATTCAAAAAGCATTTAAGTTCCTGCTATATACTAAGCAGTGTGCTAGGTGCTGGGGGAGCCAAAACAAAACAGTCCCTTCCTCAGGGAGTTCACATTCTAACAGAGAAAACAAATGTAGATAACAAGGTATGGGTAGAGTAGATAGAAAGCAATCTCATGGGAAAGCTCTAGCAGCTTCAGGGATAGAAAAGATGGGATTTGAACTGAATCTTGAAGGAAGTCACAAAAGCTATGATGCAGAGGTGAAAAGGGAGAACATTCTAGGTATGGAGGATAGCCAGTGCAAAGGTGTGGAGATGGGAGATGGGTGATGGAGTGTTGTATACAAGGAAGAGAAAGTAGGCCAGCGTAGCTAAAGCATGAAGTATGTGGATGGGAGTAAAATGTAGGAAGACTAGAAAGACAGGAAGTTTAAGAAAAGTGTTAAATGTTAAACAAAGGACTTTATCCTAGAGGTAAGAGTGAACCATTGGAGATTATTGAGTGTGGGGTTGGGTCAGTGCAGGGAAGGTGACATGGTCATTCTTACAATAGAGAAAACCCACTTTGGAAACTCAGTAGAGGATGAATTGGAATTCATTCTTGAGACTTGAGACAGGGAGACCAAGTAGAAAGTTAATGCAATAATCCAGGTGAGAGGTGATGTTGCTGATCCTAACTCTGGTTGGAGTTGTATGAGAGGAGAGAAGGAGATGTACCTGAGAAACATCATGAAGAGAAAAATGGTAAGATCTGCTGGTGGTTTAGCTTTGTGGGGTGAGTAAGGACAAGGGCTTGAGTTGGGTGACAGTAGCAGTGGGGATCAGGAAAGGCTTTATATAGAAGATGGCTCTTGAATTGAATTTTGAAGGAAACTAGGGTTTCTGAGATGGGATGGTTAGGAGAGAGTGTGTTTCATGCTTGGGGAACAGCCAACAAGAATGAAGGCACAAAGATGCTGGCCAGAGTATCCCGTGAAAGGAACAGGAAGAAGGAATGTTTGTGTGGATTGTAGAGTATTGGATGGGTAGGAATACAGAAGGCTGCAAGGTAGGTTGGAGTCAGATTGTGAAAGGTTTTACAAGCCAAACAGTCAAGTTTGTACTTGATTCTAGAACCAATAGGGAATTGCTGGAGTTTATTGAGCATGGGAATGACAGGATGATGATGATGATGATGATGATGATGATGATGGTAACAATAACAACAAAAATTGTAAGAACACTAATAATAGCAATAATGATGATAATGAACATCTATAATGCTTTAAGGTTTGCAAAATTCTTCACCTTCATCATCTCAATTGATCCTTACAACTCAAAAGTAGGGGCTATTTTTATCCCATTCTACAGATTGGGAAACTATAGCTGAGAGAGGTTAAATGACTTGCCCAGAGTCACAGAGCTAGGAGGCATCTGAACAGTATTTCAATCAAGCTCTTCCCAACTCTGAATCTAGTCCTGTATCCACCATATAATTTTACTTTTGCTTTGGGAAGATTTCTTTGTCAGCTGTGTGGCTGATGTGTTGGAGAGGATGGAGATCTGAAGGGGTGATATCAATTAGGAGGCTGTTGGAATAGTTGAGACAATACCTAATGAGAGCCTCAACTACTGTGGTGGCCACGTGATTGTAGAGAAGGGAACTGAGATAAGAGAGGTGGCAGAAATAGAACTGAGAACACTTAGCAACTAATTAGATGTGTTCTTGTGGTTGTTGGTCCTTTGTTCTCGAAGAGAACCATGATATCATGGAGGTGATGACGAGACATGCAAGGGAATTGGATTTAAGTGAGGGAGGGCTGGGCAAAGTCACCAGCCTCACTTTCTTCTCCAGAGCCTTCTGGGTCCCATGGCAAGGGCAAGACACACATCAGGACAACTGGAGATGATCCCAGATGTGGTGGAAGACCTTGACCTTTTAAATCTGAGGACTTTAGTAGGTGCCAGTTTGACTGAGGCAATGCCTATTTAGTGATTAAGGATAGGTAGAAAAATGAGGCAAACAATGACCTCTTCAATGGGGAGGGAGGGAAGGAGGGAGGCAGAGAAGGAGAGAGAGAAACAGAGAGAGAGAGAGAGAGAGAGACAGAGACAGAGAGACAGAGACAAACACACAAAAACTATGTGTGAGAGAGAAATTGGGGACGGGGAGGAAGGAGATTGAGAGAGAGAAGAGGAAGGAGAAAGAGAGAGAAATTGAGGGTCAGAGATAACGTGTTTGTTATACTCCCATGTGTATATTACCTGATTAGGCAATGCCTTCCCAGAAATTGGAAGGTAAACCTGTTTTAGAAGCAAAGAAGGGCCAGCTCTGTCCAGTTAGGGGTTTGTCACATTCTTCATTGATTAATATATGGTATGACATTTGTCCACGACAGATGGAGTCAGTGTTCAAGGTGGTTGTATACCAACATATACCAATGCTTTGTTTCTTCCATTGTGTGATTCTCAGGTTAGGAAGGCGGTTTGTGATGTGGTTCACAAGCACTGGGCAGTTCTTCCTGGGAGTCGCTGTGGCTTTTACATTTGACTATTACAGTTTCCTAGCTGTACGTGTTCTTCTTGCTATGGTGAGTGTCTGGGAAAAATACAGCTCTTCCATTCTGGCATGTTTCTCATTTTAAGCTTAGTTGTGCCATACTGTAGGTGATAGAAAGTCAGAAAACTGAAACCTGAACATTACAAGAAACCTCCTATTGCAGGGGCGTAGAGGCCACGTGTGACCCTCTAGGTCCTCAAGTGTGGCCCTGTAGCCACTGGCTCTCCACCCTAGCCTATTGTTTCTTTTTTTGTCCCTTTCTCTCCGAAGTTGCCACTTTACATAGAATAATAAAAATGAGTATTAGTGTAGAATCTTGAGGTTTGCAAAGTGCTTTACTTAAGTATAATATAACTTCATTTGTCTTCCACATCAAGCCTGTGAGGTAAGTGCTACTACTCTTCCCATTTTATAAATAAAAAAAACTGAGGATAACAGGGGCAGCTAGGTGGCACAGTAAATAGAGCAACCACCGTGGAGTCAGGAGGACCTGAGTTCAAATGTAGCCTCAGACACTTAACACACTGACTAGCTATGTGACCTTGGGCAAGTCACTTAACTCCAATTGCCCTCCAAAAAGCAAAAAAAAAAAAAGACCAACCAGAATACTGACTGAGGATAAGATCAAGTAAGTGACTTACCCAGGGTCACAGAATCAGCATAGTATAAAGCACATTTCATTTGGGTGTATATTAAAGGAATTTTATTGTTTTAAGGTGAATGTTTATTGAATATTTGCTCATAAAGGATATTGTTTTTAATTTATCAAAGGAAAGAAGCTAAAATTATAAAACTAGATCATAAAAATTACAAATTATAAACTAAATTATAAAAATTAGCTACTAAATTTTACTTAAGCAATAAACAAAATACTGATATTTTTTGGAGAGATTGAGGTATGCACAGGCAACCACATATGCATGTTTATACCAGCAAGTAAGTATCTGAGGCAAACTTTGAAGCTGGCTCTTTCTGATTCCTTGTCTAGCACTCTACCCATGATGCAACTCTTCCTCTCATCTGTACTATCTTTTTTTTGTCTTTTTGGAGAGGGGAAGGCAAGGAAATTAGGGTTAAGTGACTTGCCCAAGGTCACATGGCTAGTAAGTGTTAAGTGTCTGAGACTGGATTTGAACTCAGGTCCTCCTGACTCCAGGTCTGGAGCTCTATTCACTGTTCCACCTAGCTACTCCCTCTCATCTGTTCTTTATAGTTTATATGATCAGGGTTAGTACCTTCCTACAGGTATCCCCTCAATAGAATGTAAAATTCTTGAGTCCAGGGATTATTTTTTTGTTCTTTGTCTTCCTATCCCTAGTGCCAAACACAGTGCCTTACACATAGTAGCACTTCATAAACGTTGAATTGAATTGAATTCCATATACTTTTCCAAAAATACATACTTGGAAATTATCCTTTTGTTTTGTTGTTAGTAGATCAAGATAAGTCGGTTCCTCTAAAATTACAATTGCAGTTGACTTAGTGATGGAGAGATTTGGAAGTGGAGAATTGGGGCAGTGATTATGTGTCTCTGAAGCTCCCTTTGCCATCAACATTAATCAAAGGAGTCATGTGACTTATTGTATACTCTTAAGAATTTCCCATAATAGTTTAATATAAGAGTTGGACTTTAAAAAAACAAACAAACACTTCATCTTACATTTGCAAAAGTTACTCGTGGCTTAAGATCCAAGGTCTGAGTATCTTGTGTGACAGTGGAAAGAATGTTGGATTTACAGTTAAAAGACCTGGGTTCAGATCCCCTTTCTACCAGTTACCACCTGTGTGATATTGGGAAAGTTACTCAATCTCTCTAGGTCCCAGTTTGCCTGTAAAATGGGGAGTTGGAGAAGATGGTCTTCAAGCCCCTTCCAGCATTAAAGCTCTTCTATGATCTTGTCAGTGTAAGGTACACATATATCCACCAAACTCTTTTGGTTTATGACAGATGAGCTGGCAATAGTCTTTGCTTAGCTAGTAACAAAATATTGTTCTGTTTATCCATGTTTGAAGATGGAATTCATTAAAATGAAAAATTGTTGCTCAATAGGCCAAGATTGTTTTTATCCGACGATTAAAGAGTTGGCAGATACAACCAGTGGAGAGGAATTATGTATTAAGCCTTGGAGAAAAGACTTGGGGATGACTTAATAATTTTCGTTTGGTCTATGAAGCCTTTTTATTCAAAGGATATTCTTTCACTGTTCTCCTAACTCCCCTAAAGACAGAAGAAAAGGAAAATGTTCTTAAGCTGCAGGATGTGATCAAACGAGAAGGAAATGTTCTGACGGCAGGGCTCATTAAAGCAGCAGGACGAGTTAATAAGAGATTTTGTATCATTTCCTTTTCAGGCTAAATAACAAATAACATCTTGACATCATATGGCTGTATAATAGTACAGGATATCCTCGAGCCAGCTTCAACCTACTCACCAGAGCTGATTGTTAAATTTTCAGGATGAGCATTTACATCTTAGACATTGGCAAATGCTAAACATCTGGGCTTATTTTTATTGTTTTGTCAATATTCAGATTTCAGAAAGTGATGGGGGAAATGTGGAAAAATGCAGATTAAGCTTAAAAATTTGTTGTGAGTACATTTTTCCTCCTGGAGAGCCAGTTGTTAAACATTTTAAACTACCCTGGAAGTATTCTCTTTGCTAGAGGGATGTTGGATGAGTTAGTTGGCTTTTTCAGGTCCCTACCATTCTTAGCATTCTAGAAATCTATTCATTTGCCTGTCAGTCTCACAATGAAAGATGAAATCCTCCGCCCATTATCCCTCATGTACTTCAGAAGCTATGAGGTTAAAGTGTAACCACTCTATCTTCAGGAAAAGAAACTAGTGGCTTTTATAAGAAGATTGAAAAGTAGTGTGCCTAGCTTCTGTTCCCGACTCTGCAGTTATTCCCAGAGACTATTCCCACTTAATATCCCAAGATGACTGGTCACCTATGACTTTGTTTTGCTATCTATAAAACTGAAATTCTTTTAAAAAAAAGTTTTATTGATGCTTTTAAAAAAAACACTGTCACTTCCCAATGACTGTTCTTGTCCCCTCCTCTCCAATCGAACACTCCCTTATAACAATTAAGTACAGTTAAGTAAATCAAATTAAAGCTGATTATGTCTGAGAAGGCATGCTGCATTCTTCATATACAGTCTGCCACCCCTCTGCTAAGAGCTAGGGGGAATGAGTCAATGTCAGTCCTCTGAAGTCACTACTGGCTACCACAGTGACTACAGCTCTTTTTTTTGTTGTTGATTTGTTTTGTTTTGTTTTGGAGGGGGAACAGCAGGGTAATTGGGGTTAAATGACTTGCCCAAGGTCACACAGCTAGTAAGTGTCAAGTGTCTGAGGTCAGATTTGAACTCAGGTCCTCCTGACTCCAGGGCCTGTCCTCTATTCACTGTGCCACCTAGCCTCCCCAGGAGTTTTTATTTATGAAGGACATAGAGATGGTTCAATTTTCTAAGCGTAGAGATAGAGACACTAGGAAGGAGGAAAGTGTTAATCTATTGACAAAGAGTTAGCTCTAGTAAATGTGAATGGTACTAATGACTGCCTCATGGGTTAATCTAGAGGATAATAAATTGCTAATGGAGGGAAGAGGAATGAAATTTGTCTGCCAGTTCTCCTCCTTATTATCCATATGGACAGCTAGGTGGATAGAGCACCAGGCTTGGAGTCAGAAAGACCTGTTCAAATCCAGCCTCAGCCACTTTCTAGCTGTGTGACCCTGGGCAAGTCACTTATCTCTATTTGTCTCAGTTTCCTCATCTGTAAAATGAGCTGGAGAAGGAAATGGCAAACTGCTCCAATATCTCTGCCAAGAAAACCCCAAATGGGGTCATGAAGAGTCAGACATGACTGAAATGACTGAATGAGAAATCATCATTTATTGAATGTCATTTGTGGAGATTCAGGGGGACACCAGATGAGAGATTAATATAAGAAGACATTAATAAGAAGCTAGCTAAAACAAATTCTACGGCATTTTGTTTAAAAACAAAAGATAAATTTCTTCTAAAATTTATGTTCACCAAAAATATATATATATTTTGCTTTTTGGAGGGGGGGGGTAGGGCAATTGGGGTTAAGTGACTTGCCCAAGGTCAAATGGCTAGTTTTGTGACACGTGACTGAGGCCAGATTTGAACTCAGGTCCTCCTGACTCCAGGGTCGGTGCTCTATTCACTGTGACACCTTGCCGCCCTAAATATATATATATATATATATATATATATATTTTTTGCTACGCCCTCCAATGTGATCCAATGTCACTGGCCCCCTTGCTGCTCCTTGCAGTAGACATTTCATCTTCTCCCTCCCCATGTTTACTGGATATCCCCCATGCTTGGGATGCTCTCTATCCTCTTTTCTGTCTCCTGACTTTACTCTAGCTTTCTGCAAGTCTCAGCTAAAATGCCACCTTCTTCAAACAGTGCCTTCCCTTGGGGCTTATTTCCAATTTATCTTGTATCTCTCTTGTTTACACAGTTGTCAAAACTACCTCTTAGGCTTTCAGCTCTTTAACAGCAGAAATGTTGTTTGCCTCAATTTGTGCCCAATGCTCAGCTTGCCTTATTAGGAGTTATGTACCCTGTATGTTGGGCAGCTAGGTGGTGAGTGGATAGAGTGCTGGGTCTGCAGTCAGGAAGATTCATCTTCCCAAGTTCAAATCTGACCTCAGACACTAGCTGTGTGACCTTGGCCAAGTCTTTTTACCTTGTTTGCCTCGGCTTCCTCATCTGTAAAATGAACTGGAGAAGGAAGTGGCAAACTACTCCAGTATCTTTGCTAAGAAAACTCCAAATGGGGTCAACAAAGAGTCAGACATGACTGAAACGAATGAACAACAGCATGCTGCATGTCCTGCAAAGAGAATTACTAAGTAAACATAAGGAAGGAATTGAGAGACAAGATCATTATGTAAAGAAGGGTAATACAAGTAATTAAGGAAAATGGAAAAACTTGAATGCTCTTTGCAAGTAATTAAGGAGAAAGAGAATTGAATGCTATTTGAAAACATTAAAAATCTTTTCTTGTCATTTTTTCTTTCTTCCCTACATAGGGCATCAGATGAATGTCATTTGCAGGTGAATGTTCTCCATTATTGGAGTAAAGATAAACATAATCAGGGCGGCTGGGTGGCACACTGAATAGAGCACACTCGAATTCAAATCCAACCTCCGACATTTAACACAAAAATAACTGTGTGACTTTGGGCAAGTCACTTAGCCCCAATTGCCCTACCTTCCCCCTCCAAAAAACCAAAAAAAAAAAAAAAGGGATAAACATAATCTTGACTGGAAACCCTTTTTTTCTTTAGTAAACTAAGCTGGCTAAACTAATCTCTCTCTCTTTTCCCCACCCAGGCTGCCAGCGGGTATCTGGTGGTGGTATTTGTTTATGTGACAGAATTCATCGGTACCAAAGCTCGGACATGGGCGTCTATGCACGTTCATGCCTTTTTTGCAGTTGGCATTATGGTAGTGGCTCTGATGGGATATTTGGTCCGGACCTGGTGGCTCTATCAGATTTTTCTTTCCATGACAACCCTTCCCTTTGTCTTATGCTGCTGGGCTCTGCCTGAAACACCATTTTGGCTTCTCTCGGAAGGAAGATATGAAGAAGCACAGAGAGTAATTGATATGATGGCAAAATGGAATGGAACAAACTCTTGTAATGTGTCTGACCTGATTTTGGTGGAACAGGGTGGTGGCGTTGGCACCAACACTGGGAATGTCGAGTCTGGACCCAAGAGTCACAATATACTTCATCTGTTTTGTAACTGGAATATTGCAAGAAGGACCCTCACAGTCTGGCTCATTTGGTTTACTGGCAGTTTGGGATACTATGTATTCTCTTTGAGTTCTGTTAACCTAGGAGGCAATGAATATGTAAACCTCTTCCTCATAGGTAAATAGTGAACTATTTTATGGTGACAGTCATGTGACTTGTTAATCATTTGGGAATTTCAACAGATCTGTGCAGCACAGTTTCATTATCCTTTCATTCCAGGAACATGACTGCTAACCACATTATCATAGCATCTGTCCGATCTCAAAAATGTGATTTATTTTCACTTTAGCCATTTAGCCAGTAAAATCATATTTCCACCTTTCCTCCCCAGAGTGCAGTAGATAAAATTGCATGTTCTCATGCTATTGCATATAAGGTACATTTTATTCCATTGCAGCAGCATGATAGAATTACTTTCAGTGTTACTATTGTAGTACCCAGCATGTAAGACTTGGTTTAGACAAAAGTACAGATTTGTAAATGACTGAAAATTTAGCAATCCTAATTTTCTGCATATGCTACAGTGATTATTTGTGTGAAGATTTATTTGCATTGTGGATTTTCCATGTAAAATCTTCAATCCCAGTTATTTTTACCTTCTTGGTTTATTAGCTAGTTTATTGTCACAAATATGATTCTGTTTACTGAATGGGGAACCAGAGAGATAATCTTTTAAGGCAAAATAATTGCCGGATTCCTTTGTCCAAGGGATGGGTAAGCCAGCAAGTCTGTAAGAGATGGCCCATCTCTGCTACAGACTCTCTTGTGAATCTATTTGGGAAATGCTACAGAGACTTGGGCTCAGATCCCAGCTCAGACACTTGGCTGTGTGACTGTGACCAATTTAATCCTCTGAGAACCTCAGTTCCATTTATAACCTGGTAATGAAGGTATCTCATGGGGTTATCATGAGGAAAGCCCTATAAAGGTTTCAAAGTCAAGGCATAGGAAGAAAAGGAGAAGACAAGGAAGACGTTTGCTCTTGGTGGATGTAAATTATTTTGGCTTATTTACTGTCTTGCATCATTCAACGTCTGCACTATTCATGCAGATTATTGAGTAATGATTGTAGTATTTTTTTCCTCTCGATCTATGCATAGTATAGAAACCTTTGAAGTTACAGATTAGGTATTCATTTTCTTTTTTTTTTTAAAGCAATTGGGGTTAAGTAACTTGCTCAAGGTTACACGGCTAGTCATTATTTATGTGTGGGTGCTCATTTTCTGAGGCCGGATCTGATCTCGGGTCATCCCAGCTCCAAGGCCGGCACTCTTACTCACTGCGCCACCTAGCCGCCCCTTTAGGGCAATTGGGGTTAAGTAACTTGCCCAAGGTTACACGGCTAGGTTTTTGTTTCTGTGGATTAAGTGTCTGAGGCCGGCTCCGAACTCAGGTCCTTCTGACTCCAGGGCCGGCACTCTATTCACTGTGCCACCTAGCCGCCCCTAGGTATTCATTTTCTGAAATGGCTTGGGTAATGTTATGATTCTTGTGCCTGGTCTTTTGACACACTGGGATATCTCTGATGATCTCAGGATTTGTTGTGATATGTTCGCATTTCTCAGAGTAAAAGGATTAATTCTCCCTTCACAAAGGCTGGAGGTCACTACCAAAGAGGTGGGCATTGTTGATGACACAGTCATGGTTCAGACCCTAAGTGGAAAGACAAAACTAACAAATACATGCAGACAATGCCTCTGCACCGTAACCAGCCAGGACCACCTAGGCATATTGCTCATTTCCCTCAAGCTACTAAACCTTCACTATTCTCACCTCCTCTAATCCCAGCTTCACATGACACCACAATGATCATCAGTGCCTTAACACATTGTCTTTTAGTTTAGAGAACCTCTGAGGCACACAGGTGCTACCCATAGGATCCATGCACAACAGTTATACCTATGAAAGGAGGATCTTCTCCTCAGATCTATTTATTTTTCACTAAAAAAAAAGCAAGGGCACCTTCTGCTCTTCAAACATTTTCTTATTTTTATTGATGGATTTTATTTTATGTCACATTTATTTCTGAATATATTCTTTCCCAATCCCCCTGCTGAGGCACTTAGGGGCATGTAGGTAGCACAATGAATACAGCACTGGGCTTGGAGTCAGGAAGAACTGAGTTCAGACCTGGCATCAGACACATACTAGCTGTGTGATCCTGGGCAGGTCCCATAACCTCTGTCTGCCTTAGTTTCTTCTACTGAGAAATGGGAATTGTAATGGCACCTACCTCACAGCCTTATTGTGAGGATAACATGAGATAATATACATACATACATATATACATATATAATATGTATATATATATACATATTATACATATATATATATATATATCTTTTTGGAGGACAATTGGGGTTAAGTGACTTGCCCAAGGTCACACAGCTAGTTTTTGTGTTAAGTGTCTGAGGCCGGATTTGAACTCACGTCCTCCTGACTCCAGGGCTGGTGCTCTATTCATTGTGCCACCTAACTGCCCCAACATGGGATAATATTTTTAAAGCATTTAACCCAGTGCTTGTCACATAGTAGGTACATAAATTCTTTTTGCATTTAGTAAGCTTAATCCCTTTGGTAAAACTTCTGTCTTTGATACGTATCAGGGAGGTAAAGAGATCTGAACTCGGAGTCAGAAAGGCTGAATTTGAGACCTCATTTCCTAAATGTGTGAGCTTGGATGAATCACAACCTCTGAATTAGTTTTCTCCTCTGTAAAATGGGAGCTCCTAGCTTGTGATTCCATGATGCTATAAAAAGTATTGTTGTGATTCACTTGTTTCAGTTGTGTCTAACTCTTTATGATCCCATTTGGGGTTTTCTTGGCAGAGATACTAGAGAGGTTTGCCATTTCCTTCTTCAGATCATTTTACAGATGAGGAAACTGAGGCAAATAAGGTTAAGTGACTTGCCTAGGGGCATGTGGATATTAAATGTCTGAGGCCAGATTTAAACTCAGAAAGTTGAGTCTTCCTGACTCCAGGCCTTCACTCTATCTATTGTGCCACCCAAATTGTTATAGAGACATTTATAAGCTAGCTCCCAGCCAAACTACATTGCTTGTAGGGCCTGCTTCCTGTGGCAGTGCCAGTGAAGATTTTGTGTGTGTGTGTGGTATGGGCAGGAGGGATGAGGGTCAGGGGAGGAGGCCATTTGGAAAGATTTACTTGGGATCCCAGGATTGAAAGATTTGCTTTGTAGCTATAATTTATTTTCCCATGAAGATGCTATCCTTACATAAAACCTTTGTTAAATTATAGGCAGAACATCTGTAAGTTGTCTTTTCTAAGCATATGATTATTATTCTAGAATCAGTGTTTGCAAAAGGGTCAGAAAAACCATGGGCCTGTAGCCAGTGGCCTAAATAAAAGTGAATCCAGTTAAAAATAGGTTCAGAAGAGTTCTTCATTTTATGTCAGTCATAGGAGTCAGAGCTGGGAGGAACCTTAGAGCCCATCTGGGTTCAACCACTCGCTTTACAGATGGGGAAAGTGAGGCGCAGAGAGCTTGATTTTCCAAGATTAGGCAGAGAATGTAGGAAGATTAGACAGACGGTGGCATGTAGAAAGATTGGAATCCCGGTACTTTGACACCAAATCTAGAGTTCTTCCCATTACATCACTTTGTTCCTTTGGGATGGGAACCTCAGCTTTGTTCCTCTTTTCAACAATTAGAAACCTGTCTTCTTGCCCTCATTTTGTTCACTCATTTCAGTCCTGTCTGACTCTTTGTGACCCCATTTAGGGTTTTTCTGGCAAAGATACTGGAGTGTTTTGCCATTTTCTTCTCCAGCTCATTTGACAGATGAGGAAACAGAGGGAAACAGGGTTAGGTGACTTGCCCAGGGTCACACAGCTAGTAAGTATCTGAGGTTGGATTTGAATTCAGGTCTTCCTGACTGCAGACCTGGAACCACAGAGCTGCCCTTCTACTACAGTTGGCTAAATTTTCCATTGACAGGTGCCGTGGAACTCCCTGCTTATGTTATTGCTTGCCTCGGAATGGACAGACTTGGAAGAAGAAATACTCTGACACCATTTCTTATTGCTAGTGCCCTGATCTGTGCCATGATTATGCTGATACCTCAGGTGAGTTTTTTTTATCTTAAATCAGTGGTTCTCCACCTTTTCATGGTTTAAGGCTGAGTCTTCTTTGCTGGGAACAATCAAGACATGATGAATGTTTAAGTTGGCACTAGGACACTTGGGTGACTGTCCCTGGCATGATTCCCTTTGTGTGAGAGCAGAGTTCTTTGTCATTTCAAGGTCTGGTGCGTTTCCAGGTGAATGCATTCATAATTTTAGGCGTGTTTAATTTATTTTTTAAAAAACACAGTACTTAGGCTATGCATGCTGGCTAAGTAAAATTCCCATTAAATTATTTACACATTTTCTTTTATATCTCATACTTAGAGAACTACTTCCTCCATGTTATTTTCCAAGAAATGAGCCTGCCATTTGGATTAGAGTGCCAGGTCTAGAGTTAGGAAGACCTGAATTCAAATCTAGACTTAGACACTTATTAGGTATGTGAGCCTGGGCAAGCCACTTGACCTGTATGTGTCTCAGTTTCTTCAGCTGCAAAATAGGGGCAATAATAACAACTACAGGGTTGCTGTGAAGATCAACTGAATAATATTTGCAAAGCACTTAGCGTAGTACCTATTATACAATAGGTGTTACATAAAAGCTTATTTTTCTGTGGCATATATTGAATTAGAGGTAAAGGAAAGCAAGTGGGTTTATAAGCATGAGCTTTCTTTTCTTATGCAACAATAAGTATCCTTAAGGGATTGGAAATATTTTAGTGATAGTTCTGTGCTCCTCAAGAATTAGACATTAGAAATATATGACGTAGCATGATCTAATAGTTCCAAATGAGTCTGCAATTTTTTGGAAGCAAAATTACTTGAGACTTAAGTATAACTTCTATTTAGAGGAGGGCTGAAGTTCATTCAATTAAAAATATTTCCGAAGTGCCAGATACTGGGGATACAAAGATAAAATCGAAACGTTTCCTGCCCTCAGGGAACTTCTACTTTGTTGGCTAGGACATGTACATAGATAAATAAGTACAAATAATCTGTTCAGTGGAAGAGAGAAATAATAATTCTGGGCAAATGGGAAAGGTTTCCCAAAGTAGAAAGTGACTCATGTACTGAACCTAGAAGAAAGATAAGGCTTCAGAGAGGTAAATTTGGAGGATAGAATTTGTCCTAGCTGCTGAGTTATGGCAGAGGTGAGAAATGAAATATCCCATATGAGAATAGGTAGTAGTCTGTTTTAGCTGGAATATAGAGCACAAAAAGGGGAATAATGTCAAGTAAGGCTAGGAAAGGAGGTGCAGAGCCAGAGTGAAGGGCCTTCAATGCCCCAGTGAGTGAATATTTTATCCTGAAGGCAATAGGGAGCTACAGAAGACTTTGCCCTTCAAGACTAAGAGAATATATGTTTGCTTTGACTATGTTTCCTCTTTAAGTGATAATTATTACATGTCTACAATGAAATTGCCCAAATCTAAGAAGTTCTGCACTGCTGCCAAAGTGATTTTCCATTAGCCCAAGTCTGACTCTACTATTCCTCTACTCAGTCGGTATCTCCCTGTTGCCTCTACTATAAACTCCTCTGTTTAGTTTTTAAAACCCATCACAACCTGGGCCCAACCTCTCTTTGCCACCTCACTGGGTATTCCTCAGGCTTCTTGACTCTGCAATCCAGCCAAACTGACCATTGCTTCTCATACATGACAGTCCATCTCCAGTCTGACTACCTTTTCACTGACTTTTCCTGATGCCCTTAACTGCTACTGCCTGCCCAAAACTGCCCTCTATTTAACTATTTTATATTTATTTGGTACATATATATATATATATATATATATATATATATATATATATATGTCCTTGCTCCTTCCCTGTTAGAATGAGAGCTCCTCTTAGGTATTGTCTCATCCTTTGTATCTGCATTACTGCACACGGTCCCTGGCACACAGTAGTCACTTAATAAGTGCTCGTTGATTGATTGATGTGGATGACTATCAGGAATTGGTTTTGGGGGATAGAATTATACCAATTGATGATCCAGGCCTGGTTGTGATGCTTTAATGTGAGACTTCTTAGACGATTCATGTCACTTGATCTCTAATAGGCAATATTTTCCTCCAGGTTCTCCATACTTTCTGTGTCCTTTTCAAATTATTTCCCTTAAGAAATCACCTATATAAGGCTATGCTTTTTTTAAAACTTAAATTTTTTTTTAATTTTAAAAATTTATTTATTTACTTTTAGTTTACAACTTTCAGTTCCACAATCCCTTGAATTCCAAATTTTTTTCCCTCTTCTCCTCCCCTCCCCCCTTCCCCTTGCCATGGCAGCATGCAATCAAATATAGGTTCTACAAATACCTTCACACTAAACATTGGTCAAGTTGTAAAGAATTATAACCAATGGAATGAACAATGAGAAAGAAAGAACAAAACAAAATGAAAAAGAGAGAGAGCACGTAGTTTGCTTCAATCTGCATTCAGACTCTGTAGTTCTTTCTCTGGATGTGGATAACCCTCTCCATCATGAGTCCCTCGGACTTATAACTTTGTTTTGCTGATAGAAGCCCAGTCTATCAAAATTAGTCATCACAGATACAATGTGTCTGTAATTGTGTACAAAGTTCTCCTGGTTCTGCTCCTCTCACTCAGCATCAATTTATACAAGTCTCTCCAGATTATTATGAAGTCTATTTGCTCCTCATTTCTTATAGCATAATATTATTCCATTACATTCATATACCACAACATATACCACCATTCCCCAATTGATGGGCATCCCTTTGATTTCCAATTCTTTTCTTTTTTTTTTTTTTTGCTTTTTGGAGGGCAATTGGGGTTAACTAAGTTGCCCAAGGTCACACAGCTAGGTTTTTGTTTGTGTGTGTGTTAAGTGTCTGAAGCCAGATCCGAACTCCAGTACTTCTGACTCCAGGGCTGATGCTCTACTCATTGTGCCACCTAGCTGCCCCTGATTTCCAATTCTTTGCCATCACAAAAAGAGCTGCTATAAATATTTTTGTACATACGGGTCCTTTTCCCACTTGTAGGATCTCTTTAGGATACAGTAAGGCTATGCTTTTTAGCACTGGCTTTGTGACATCTTGGTATCTCCAGTTGTCTCAAACAGTGTTGTGATTCTTTCACATTCTCAACATAAAATATGTTCAAGTTTAATTCACTTCATTTTAAGGGAAAGACAGGTGCCTTGTTATGCTTGTTCATGTAACAGTAATAATAACAGTAATAATACAAGCTGTACACGTGTGCTTTGCAAAGCATTTATCATCACAGCAACTCTTGAATGTAGATGCTATTATCATCTCTTTTATAGATAAGGAAACAGACAATCATGTAATGACTTATATAGGGTCACATAGCTAGGGAGTGTCTAAGGCTGGATTTGGACTCAGGTCTTTCTGTTTCTAGATATGTCATTGTTTCGATTATACAAGTATGGAAGCTGAGGCCCACAAATATTAATGACTGGCCCCAAATTTGTACTGTGTTGGACCTGGAATTCTATGACTTTTTGAGAGCCATTTTAGATCAGTGAGTACATGATATACTGCAGTGGTAATTTGCCCTCATACCTGGGAAAGCAAATGCATCTCCCAAGTTACCTAAATACATCCAAAGAGCACCTTATTTTTGGTTCTCTATTGATTCAGAAAACATTTGTAAAGTGCCTACTATGTGTGGATGCTGGAAATGCAAAGAGGAATAGCAACACAGATCCTACCTACAAGGAGTTTACATTCCGATAGGGGGAATTATTGTTCAGCCTTTTTAGTTGTGTCCAACTCTTTGTGACCCCTTCTTGGGTTTTCTTGGCAAGAATACTGCAGTGGTTTACCATTTCCTTCTCCAGCTCATTTTACAGATGAGGAAACTGAGGCAGACACGGTTAAGTCATTTTCCCAGGGTCATATAGCCAGTAAGTGTCTGAGACAGATTTGAGCTCGGGAAGATGAGTCTTTCTGACTCCAGGCCTGTTTCTCTATCCACTACACCACCTAGCTGCTTGAGGAGGAATACACCATAGGAACAAGTATAATCCAGGGTAGAGTATTATAGGGGCAATGGAAAGAGCCAAAGTGCTCTAAGAAAATTTGAGGGCTAAGAAAATGCATTCAGGTGGCAGGGAACAGGAGATGTATCATGGAAGAATTGGCATCTTTGGTGTGCCTTAAATGAGGAAGACTGGTAGGCAAGCCACTAGAATGAGGAAGGAGAATGTTCTGGGTCAGAGGGGATTTACTACACTGATGAAATACTCTTCTACCAGGTCAGAGATGCAGAATGACAGTAGTTTGACTGGAATGTAGTTCCTGAAAAGGGGAATAAAACTGCAAACTCATCTTGGAGCTATTTTGAGCCTTACGTGTCCATCTGAGTGGAAATTTTATCCTTAGTCAATAGGGAGCCACTGAGGATTTTTTTTAGCAGGGGAAGGATGTAATCAGAGCTATGCATTAGGAAAATCATTTTGAAGAGGTGCAAAAGGAGGCATTGGATACAAGAAAAACAGGGAAACTATGTATGAAGCTTATACATAGTCCAGAAGAGAAGTGATAATGCAGGTTTGCATTGGAGAGGGAAAGAATAAGCATTTATTAAACGCCTACCATGTACCAGGCATTGTGCTAAGTGCTTTACTAATATTGTCTCATTTGATCCATATAATAATTCTGTGAAGTGGGGGCTATTATTAGCCTCATTTTTTAAAAAAGCAATTGGGGTTAAGTAACTTGCTTAAGGTTACACGGCTAGTTATTTATTTATGTGTGGGTGCTAATTTTCTGAGGCCAGAACTGATCCCGGGTCCTCCCAACTCCGGGGCCAGTGCTCTTACTCACTGCGCCACCTAGCTGCCCCTATTAGCCTCATTTTACAGATGAGAAAATAGAGGCAAAGACAGGTTGAGTGACTTATCCAAGGTCACACAGCTAGTGTTTGAAGCAGGTTTTGAAATGAGGTCTTTCTGACATCTGATACGGCACTATATCCATTTCACCACCTAGCTGCCTCTAGGTTCTAGAGATCCCTCAGATGATGACAGTGTGAATGAAGGTAGAACAGGAAAAGAGAGAGGCAACCTGAGGTCTAGAAAGCGTGCTGGACTTGGAGTCAGGAGATCCTTGATTTGAATCCCAGCTCTAACACTTGTTAGCTATAATGTGAGTTGGATTCTGTCAGTTTCTTCATCTGTAAAATGGGGAACAATACTCATCTTTCAGGGTTATCATGAGTTTCAAAGAAGACAATGAGTCCAAAGGACACTGCAAACTCCTTAGAATGACACATTTGCATTGTTTCCACAGCATTGCAGTGTTTTGATTGTTTTGGCAAATATGGCAGGAAAGTTTGCCATTGGTGTTGCATTTGGCCTCATTTACCTGTATACAGCAGAGCTGTATCCAACATTCATAAGGTGAGAGCTGGCAATTTATCTTCCTGTTTTCTTGTTACCGTTGAACGTACATCCTTTCACTTCAAGGATATGTGACTTGTTTGTGGGTATTGCCTTCCCTGATGCAGATAGTGACTCTCCTCTTTGCCAAAGAAGGAGAACTTTGTGATTTATTATGACTAAAAATTTGCTGTTCTCCCACCCTCACCAACCTGGTGATGAACTTCTCTGAATTCCACTTGGCTTGTTGTCAAATGGTGACAGATGACAGTCATCCAAGGTGCCAGGCCTAAAAAACTCACAATCTTTTCAGTTGGTAAGCCACTCAGTTGGACTCAGGGTTTGTAGTCTGCTGATATAGTTGATGAGAACCCAAACTTACCTCTACTCTACAATGAGACATTGGAAAAAGACTTTAGTGGACATCACAGTTAGCCATCATTTGTTTAATTGGCTACTCAATAAACAGAAGTCCCAGGCATTTTCTATATAGAAAGCACCCAAAGTAAAAGAAATTCTTATATATTGTAACTCTAAGGCTGTAGTTATCAGTCAGTCAGTAAACATTTATTAAACACTTACTGTATGCCAGGCACTGTGATAAGTGCTGATTATGGTTCACTGGCACTGAAAAACAAAAAAAAAATATTTGAAATATTTATTTGAAAAATCTTTTTTTGAAGGTGTGCATAGTCCTAAAGAACTTTAAAGTGCAATTGTCTTGGACCTCTTCTAGCTTTAAATCCCAATATCCTATGACTGCCTATATTTCTTGCCACAGGAGGCCTGTTTTCTCATGATATATCACTGTTGTTCTCTTAATATTTGACAAACTGTGACCCTAATTGTAGAAACTTTTCTTAGCTCATGAGCTGTTCAAAAACAGGTGGTGGCCTGTAGGGTGTAGTTGGCTATACCCTCCTCTAGATGAAAGCAGAAGCCAATGGTACTACAACTAGTCATATTCTGAGGCTCTTAGGCCTCCTTTGTGAACCCATATATGTCTATGGGCAGGAAAGGGGATGGGAGAGATCTAAGTAATGTGCCCAGTTATAGAGTATAAGGAAACCCATTCACCTTTAATAAGACACCAGAAGTAGACACATATTCCAAAAGTTCTTTGTGTGGGACATTTTCCGTAATTCAGGGCAGCAAAGAATTTGAACAATCTCCATTACTGAGGAAGAAAAGGGATTGCCCTAAACCACTGGTGTGGATATTACGCAGAGTTGTTCTGTGTAGGGGCCATAGGAGATGGTACGTTAGGATTGGGGATAGGAAGAGAAGAGGTATGATTTCTGCCCTGACACTTAGAATTTAATGTGATGATGGGCAGGTCACTTCATTTATCTCTTTCAGCCTCAGTTTTCTCATCCATAAAATGGGGATAATGAGAGTACCTTTCTCATAGAGTTGTTAGGTCAGCTTTGTGAAGTGCTTTGCAAATGTGAAAGCACCAGTCTACCACCATCAATCAGTGTTTATGAAGTGGCTATTAAAATGGTAGCTGGCATGAATTTTATAAGAGTAGGTGGTCTCTTCAACTGAAAGTGTATCCCACTTCAAGAAAAAAGCAACAAATGAGCATTTAAACTTGTGAAATAGCACTACTTACTAGGGAGGGATAATTTACTTTAAAAGAAGCTTTTTTACTTTACAAAACATTTTGTTAATGTTTTCCTTAGACAGTGGTCACACATTGAAAATACTTCTTGACATGAAAGAAAAATGTGATGTATGTACAACTTTTCAGTTGTATACTGTCACTTGTGTAAATTGAGGCATAATGCTCTGTGATTACAGAGGCTGCAAAACCTCATGTATTGGCTTTGTTTCAGAACTATATTCTTGAAAAATCTTGTCTTAAAATTCATTCTGGATTGAATTAATCTAATATTTTTCTTACGTGTCCTTTCTTCTACCAAAACCCTCCTCCAGTGTCCTTCCAGGCTATGGAGTGCTCTCTGGGTTCAATGAGGCTATGCCAATGGTGTGTCAGTTCTGGTGACCCCTACCAAACCAGAGACACTTCAAGCATAGGCCGATTGTGAGTCCATAGGCTATGGCCCAGGCTAGCTGAGTTCTGAATGGTTCATTGTCAGAAAGCCGGCCACCAGGGATAAATATTTTTGTCCACAGCAACTCCTAAACAACCTCTTTTGAAGGTGTCAAGGGCACCGTGAACTGTATGGGTTGAGGGAAGTCCATATATCAATGCAGTTTGGCTTGGGTATTCCTTCCACCTATGAAATTGCAGCAACGTTCAAATATTTTTCCCAGAACAAAGCCATAAATGTTCAGCTTTCTGTCTTCTATCACCTATTTATTTCCTGTGCTTTTGCTTTCTTAACATTTCTTAACATTTTTAGGTCCCTTGCTGTAGGAAGTGGTAGCATGATGTGCCGTGTAGGAAGTGTGATTGCACCTTTTTGTGTTTACCTCGCAAGTGTGTGGATCTTCATGCCACAGGTATCAACTGACAACATTTTATTGATAATGCTAATGTAGAATTTAACAATAGTAGTCAATGAGATGACTAATTAGTTGATGGTTTAAAAAAATCAACACTTTTTATGATTCTCTTTTTTGATTATGTCTTTTAAAAATGTTTTATTGGTGTCTTGTTTTTATATTACAGTAATTTTCAGATGTAAGCAGATGATCTTGCTCTTTGAACAAAAGTTTTACTGGTGTGTTGTTTTTATATCACAATATTTTTCAGATTAGGTAGCCCAACCATCCTCTGGAATTAAATCTTCCCTTGTAACAAAAATAGATGAACCAAAATGTGACAATGACTACCTCTGAAAGCGTATGTAGCTTGCTTCCCCCACAGTCCCTCACCAGTCTACTAAGTGGAGGCAGGTAGCTTTCATTATTCCCTTGAGTCAAATTTGGTTATTAAAATCACATAAGTTTAGATTCATTTTAGAGTTCTTAATATTTATATTATTATGATCATTGTGTGGGGCAGCAAGGTGGTGAAGTGTGTAGAACACCAGGTCCAGAATCAGGAGGACCTGAGTTCAAATGTGGCTCTGACACTTACTAGCTGTGTGACCCTGGGCAAGTCACTTAACCCTGTTTTCCTCAGTTCCACATATGTAAAATGAGTTGGAGAAGGAAATGGTGAATTACTATTGTATCTTTGCCAAGAAAATCTCAAATGGGAGAATCAGACAAAACTGAAATGATTTAACAACAACAAATCATTGTTTATATTATCAAAATGATCATCTCATCACTTCATTAGATCTGGAATCAAGGTTTATTCTAGGCAAACCGAGTGGATTTTTCCTTTCTCACCTCCTTCTATCCATTGCCTTCCTCATCTTTTGTCACATCGTAGCCAGAACAAATTCTTCTGTGGTCAGACATCCTCATGCTTGCCTTTGACCACTGCAAGGCTATGTATACTAGGCCTCTGTCATTGAAACCAATCTGTTCTTTGTCTGAACCCTTCAGGGTCCAAGTTCTCAACTATTATTTTCTGATAAACAAATCTTCTCATTGGCTAATATGCCAAGAGGAGAAGTAGTTTCTCCAAAGTAACAGGTATTTATTTTAACTATAGTTTTCTGGAGAAAACTCTACTGCTATTGTCTAACCTAGCAGAGTCAGAGTGGTGGAGATTTTAGGCAGTTAAGGAAAGCATTTTGAAGCAGGCTGGCCTTTTACTGACCCTTATATTTGAAGTTTTGTAGGAAGCTATAGGGAGAAAGAAATTGAAACTAGAATTAAAAGATACTTTTAAAAGATTAGAGGGAGACAATATTTAGAATGGAGGACATCTACCAACTATGACAGACTGGACTCAGCAATGCAGTGATATAAGTCAATCCCGAAAAACTCATGAAGGAGAGAGATGCCTACATCCAGAGATATAGCTAGAAAGAACTGAGCTTGAATCCTGATGGAAGAAAACTAATTGATCTTTTTCTTTTCAGTGTTTGGTTTTATTTCTTCTTTACCATTTTTCATCCCATCTAGTACAATATGCCTTTGTAACTTGACTAATGTCTATTGTGAAATTATTTGCAGATCCTATACTGGACTATATGCTGTTGTGGGGGGTGGGGGGAGGGAAGGAAGGGAAATTTGAAACTCAAGGAACTATGGAATTGAGTCTTGTAAACTAAAACTAAACAAATAAATTAAAAATTTTTTTAAAATGGAGGACATCTGAAAGAGCTCAAAATCAATGAGGCAGCTAACAACAGGATTATCATTGTATGCGAACTCCACAGAGCATTTGGAAAACCAGCTTATCTAATGACCATATTATTAAAAGAGCTGTAAAATATTCAGATTCAAGTGATTATAGTCAACAGGTTAAGAATGACTGACATCTCTCCAAATTTAGAAAAGCAAAAAATCTTTAATACTATGTTCCAGGAAATTATTCACTAAAACTTTTCAGAATGAACAGACTAATGGCTAAATGTAAATAGAAAGGACCCACATAACACTGACAAAGAAAATTATTGTGGTTCACTCATTTCCAATTCTTTGTGACCCCATTTGGGGTTTTCTTGGCAAAAATGCTATGGAATGGTTGTTCACAGTCATACAGCTAATAAGGATCTGAGGCCAGATTTGAACTCAGGAAGATGAATATGCCTGACTTCAGGCTTGGCACTCTATTCACTGAGACATGACGAAAAAAATGGCAAGACTCAATTCTCCCAGTCAGAATAATAAGATCATATATTTAAGACTAGGAAAAAGCTTTAGAAATCATTCCATTCAATTCCCCCTCCCCCCAACTTCCCCACCATTTTACAGATGAGGAAACTAACTCAGAGAAATTAAAGGATTTGACCCACATCACATAAATATAAAGTGGAGGAGCCAGGGTTTGAATTCAGTTCATAGTTAACTTTTAACATTCTAATGAAAAGAAAAAAATCAGGGCAGCTAGGTGGCACAGTGAATAGAGTACCATCCTCTGGAGTCAGGAGGACCTGAATTCAAATCCGGCCTCAGACACCTAAACTTACAAGCCGTGTGACCTTAGGCAAGTCACTTAACCCCAACTGCCCTGTCTTCCCCCTCCAAAAAAGCAAAAAAAGAAAAGAAAACAAAAAAAAAATCATATAAGTTGCCAAAAGAAATAACTATACCAAGGACTATAAATTTTGGAATTCTCAAGAAAGATGTAGGTTGATGAGAAAAAATATAATATATACAAAATTAAAATGTTTTGGGGAATTTAATTTGGTTTATAGGGACTTATTTATAGATAAGTTAAGACTTCAGTGAAGTCTTTAAATAAGCAAGGCTCTAAATGCAAAACATAAAAATTTTAAATAAAAAACATAAAACTTTTAAACAATAGTTCTCAAATTAAGAAGAAATAGATGTTAATGAAAATGTGACTGTTTTATATAAACAAAGAAAAAAGGGAAAAATAAGATGAGTACAAAGGTACATGAGAAAATAATTCTCAGGGAAAAAGGAAAGCATCTATCCTTAATAAAGAAATCTAAGTTAAAGAAACATACTAGTATATTGCCAGTATAAAGCAAGAATTTTGATTTCAATGTTTTTAATTGGATTTAAATTAACAACCATAAAAGGTTTTGAATTATTATTCAATTTATGATGAGGAAATAGAATGCCCAGAGAAAAGAAAAATCTAACAACTGTAAGGCTAAATGTAAACTGAATTCTTTAGTAAAAAGAATAAATTCTAGAATGGCATAAAATAGAATCTGACAATGGTATTTTCCATTTAAGTTAGATAACTTTGTATTTAATATGAAAAGTATTATAAAGTTTGCCATGCTATTACAAAAATCACAAAAAACAAGAATAGTATGGAAAATATCAAAATCAAATTTTAACCAGAAAGTTTTAGAAAAGATAATTGAAGATACTATGTTATGCTAAAAGTTTCTATTCAAATGAGAGAAAGTAGATTTAAAATATGGATGTGCCTAATAATTCTGCAGTAAAATTCAGCTGAGAGTATTACAAGAAGGAATAGCAAAAAATAAAATAAATTATAGTGAGGTTTCAACACCCCACTATCAGAAGAGGGCAAATCTAAAGAGAGGATAAATGAAAAAGAAAATATAGAGCCCAATAGAGTACCAAACTTTAGTTTAGAGGAGGGTAGAACCAAGATGGCAGAATACAGGCAGCGACCCAGTTGAACTCTCCCAACATTCCCTTCCAAACTACTTTAAAATAACTCCCCAAATCAAATTTTGGAGTGACAGAGTTAACAAAAGGTCAGAGTGAGACATTTTCCCAGCCTGAGATGACTTAGGAGGTTAACAGGAGAGGCCCAGAGTGTAGCATCACTGCCTTGGAGGTCACTATGAAAACAGCAGCAGCAGCAACTTTTGGAGCTCTCAGCCTAGAGACAGTAAGGGGATCAGACAACTGGTGAGGAGATTACAGGGGACCCCTTTGCTGGCACTGGGTGCAGCTGGTGCTGATTGGTGACTCTGCTGCTCATATGCAATTCTGGTTTGAAGATTCAGAGCAGAGAGAAGTGCTTCTGGTTGGTCACAAAAGTGCTGGGGCCTTAGTCTCAGTTCCAAGGCAGAAAGGAGTATTAGTGCTTACAGGGGGCAGGAACCCTTCTTGGGTAAAGACAAAGAACTGAGACTAGGAGAGAGTAGCAATTATACCTCTCCTCAAATCACACCACCTTGGAAGCACTGAAACTGCACAAAGCCTCAGAGCTGGCTCTAAAAATAGTAGCATGAAAAAGCCTGAAGCTTGGGGCAGTAGCTTCCCACCCCAAGGTGAGCAGAAGTCAACTTTAACATAAAGTTCAAAGTCAAGAAATATGTTAGAAAAACTGAGCAAATAGGGGCGGCTAGGTGGTGCAGTGAGTAGAGCATCGGCCCTGGAGTCAGAAGGACCTGAGTTCAGATCCAACCTCAGACACTTAACGCACACACAAACAAAAACCTAGCCATGTGACCTTGGGCAAGTTACTTAACCCCAATGGCCCCCCAAAAAGCAAAAAAAAAAAACAAAAACCTGAGCAAATGACAAAAAAAAGAGCTCGACCATTAAAAGGCTGCTATAATGGCAGGGAAGACTAAAATATAAACTCTGAAGAAAATAACACTGTGAAAGCAGCTATAAAAGCAAAGCCTCAGAGAAAAATGCTAATTGGACCCATCCCTGGCAAGAATTCCTGAAAGAGTTTAAAAAAAAAGAGATAAGAGTTGTGAAGGAAACATTGGGAAAATAAATGAGAGTGATGCAAAAAATATATATGAAAAAATGACTTGGAAAAAGAGGCACGAAAAATAATGATAAAACTAACACCTTTGGGCAATTAGGTGGCTCAGTAAATAGAGCACCAGCCCCGGAGTCCAGAGTACCTAAGTTCAAATCCAGCCTCAGACACTTAACACTTGCTAGCTGTGTGACCTTGGGCAAATCACTTAACTTCAATTGCCCTGCCCTTTCAGTCCTTCAAAAAGCAAAAAAACCCAAAAAAACCCAAAACCCAAAACAAAACAAAAAAAACCTCACACCTTAAGAAAACAGAATTGGCCTAATGGTAAAAGAAACATAAAAATTCAATACAGAAAAGTACTCCCTAAAAAAGCAGAATTGACTAAAAGGAAAAATAACCAGGAAAGCCATTTACATAATAATCATAAGAGTGTAAAGGAAAAATACCATGGAAAGACCTCAGAATTTTGGTCAAAGCAGAGGCTATGATTTCAGAGAAACTGATGGTGAAACATACTTTCCACCAAATAGGTATAGAAGGAGGCATACATTTTTAGACATGGTCAATGTATTGATTTGTTTTACTTGGTCATACTTATTTGTTACAAGGAAGAGTGTAGGGAGCTGTAAACCATTGGGAAATTAAAATGATGTAAAAAAATAAAAAAGAACATTGGAAAAACATTTTTTAAAGGAAGACTCAATGAGAAGGGTGGGGAGGGATACACTGGGAAATGTAGAGAATATGGAAACAAAAGCTATCAATGAAATTGATTTTTTCAATAAAGTTTTTTTTTTCAAACTCTCAAACAAACTAGATGCAATTGCTATATGTAGAGAGCTTAATGGGGAGAAAAAAAGTACAGATTTTTCTAAGAACAAATGGAATATCCAGAAAGAATTGATAACATACTGACTCACAAAGAAATAGAGGTAGATGTGGAAAAGAAGAGATTGGATACATTATGTTTACAGATCAGAATGCAATAAAGTTAATGGCAAATAATTATACAGTGCATAAAAGGAATAGACCCATATGTAGCCAAGGTAATTTTATTAAACATCAATAATATAAAACAAAGAATATGTAATATATATATATATAAGAATATGTAATATAAAATATAAACAAATTTCCTGAGCAAAAGAAGAAAGTATAAGAATAATAGCATCATTATATAAAAGATTATTACAATACAGACATGACTTTTCAAAATCCTATGGGATGCAGCCAAAATAGTACTCAGAACAAATTTAAAGCATGAATGCCAAGATCAAAAAGTTGAATCTATACTTAAAAAAACCCTAGAAAATGAACAAAGCAATACACTAACAGAAAAAGAGAAATAAATAAAAAAAGCAGTATTTAATCAATTGAAGTAAGGAAATTCAAATGATAAATCCAAAAACTTTTTAAAAAGAGAGAATTTAGTCCAAATTATTAAAATGAAAAGACGAAAGAGTTCATAAGAGCAAAGAAATCAAGAACAATTATTTTAAAAAGTACTACACATAGCTCTGACCTATAAACTAAAAAAATCTAAAAGAAATTCATGATGACTTAGATATAAAATACAAATATTAGCAAAATAAGATGTGAAAAATGTAAACGGATACATCTGAGTAGAAATTGGTATAGTGCTGTCCTGCAAAAAAACCAAAAAACAAAAAACACAAGGTTCAGAGATTCACATGCAAATTTCACCAAACTCTTAAAGAACAAGTAACTCAAATAGTATAGGATCTATACTCTAGTACAGAGACTGTTTCAGTATGGAGAAAAGATGGTAGACTAGCAATTTCCTTTGGCAAGGCAAATATGGTTTCATATTTTCATAAGCCTGAAGAGATAAGGCTAAGAGAGAAAAAATTATGGACCTCTGTGATTGATGAATATTAATGTGAAGATATTAAAATACCCCAAAATAGAATTCAGCAGTACATACAAAATTAACCAGCATGACTAAGAAGTATTTATAACTGGAGTGCAAGGATGGCTTACTAGCAAGGGAGTGATTCATATAATAAATCTTATCAGCAAGAGAAAAATAAGAGGACTGTAATTTTATCATTAGATATAGAGAAAGCTTTTGATAAAATGTAGCATGGGGAAGGGTAGCTAGGAAAGGCTTCTTGCAGAAGTTGAAAAGGTGAGATTTCAGTTGGGACTTGAAGGGAGCCTGAGAGGCCAGGAGATGGGAATGAGGAGGGAGAATATTCCAGGTAGTGAAAATGTTCTGAGAAGGGTTATATCCTGTGGAAGAAACAGCAAGGCCAGTATCATTGGAAGGAATATTTAGTGGAGTGGAGTAATGTGTTAGAAGATTGGAAAACTAGTAGGAGATAAGGTTATGAAGGAGAACTTATTAACAGAGGATTTTAAACAGGGTGTCCCAAAATCTCAGTGTAGTTTCAAGCTTTGTTGTTGTTCAGTTGTTTCCAACTTTTTGTGACCCCATTCGATGTTTTCTTGGCTAAGATACTGGAGGGGTTTGCCATTTCCTTCTCCACTTTATTTTACAGATGAGGGAACTGAGGCAAAGAAGGTTAAGTGACGTGCCTAGGGTCACATAGCTAGTGTCTGAGGTCAGATTTGAACTCAGGTCTTCCTGACTCCAGGTCTGGTGGGCCATCTAGCTACCAAAGCTTTTTTTTTTTTTGGAGAGCAATTGGGGCTAAGTGACTAGCCCAAAGTCACACGGCTAGTAAGTGTGTCAAGTGTCTGAGGCCAGATTTGAACTCAGGTCCTCCTAACTCCAGGGCCGGTGCTCTATTCACTGCGCCAACTAGCCACCCCTCCTAGTGATACCCTTAAGAGTAATAGGGAAGTTTGGGAGAGGGCAGGGTATTTTTGGCAGTGAGGGAGGAAGATGATGAATTTAGTTCTGGATATGTTGGATTTAAAATGTCTGTGTAACATCCAGTGTAAGATGTCCAGAAAGAAGATGGAGATGTGAGACTGGAGGTTAGGGCCATATAAGAACTGAGCATCATCTGCATAGAAATGATCATTGAATCCATGGGAGGGCATGAGTTCATCACATGAGAGTATAGAGGGAGAAGAGAAAAGGGCCTAGGACAGAACCTTGAGCCACACCCATTGTTGTTGGTAAAATGACCTGGATAAAAATTCAGTAAAGGAGACTTAGAAGGAGTAGTTGGGTAGGATGGAGAAAAAACAGGAAAAAGCAGCACCATGAAAACCTAGCAGAGGTGGGGAACCTAGAGAGTCAAGGGCATGACGAAAATAACTGAACAGCAAGAAGCAGCATTCAAGAAAAATGTTGGCTATTTTACTGCCTGGCTTTGTTCGGGCCAGCCCTTCAGGAACAAGAGCTTGGCATTTGCTCTGCCTCACTGTTAAGACTTGCCCCAGACTCCTGAAAGGTGCTTCATGCTGATGGTGCAGGCAATACAGTGAGATTCTCTTGCCTCTTTCTGCTGGTATGGATCAGCAGATAGTGGGTTTTACCTCTCCCTTTGTAGAAACTCTCAGTGATCAGCACTCTATTCATTGAACCAATCGAGCTGCCTCAGCTGCTTCAACAAAGCTAAAAATACTGATTTTTTTTTTTACTTGGGGCAAATGCTGCAAAACTTAACCATAGGGAAACAGAAGGCAAGGCTCTCTCATGTGATCCTGCAGATGCCACCAGGTGGGGTGTGTATAGAAACTACTAGTCCCAACAAGGTGTGTGCTAGAGAATCAAGCCATTTGGCAGATTCCTGTTTAAACCAATTTTTCTTGATAATCAGTGCTAATAGCACTTGCTTCTTTACACTTGGCAATCTGGCATCAGAGAAGTCTGATTGCTGTGTGTGTTGGGTCTGTATGTGGGGGGATATTTCTCAAGTTTCTCAAATTCAAATGGATCCTTAATTAAAAGTAGTATCCTATTAGTTGAAGTATAGGTTTCATCCCCCCTTCTACCTTAATTGGCTTGTTTTAAAAGCTGTGTGGTTTATAATCAATTTTTTTAGTACCCACAAGACTAAAAGTTGAAGAGAAAGTCCTGACCTTCATTGTTGGAGTAGTTTCCTGATGCAAAAATTCCTTAGGCTGATGAAATCACAAGTCCAATCCCTATCCTTCTCTATACATATATACATAGGTACATGCACATTTTTCCCCCTTCCAATAGTCATTCTTAGGTTAGCCTATATTTGGATAAAGTAGGTTTTTTTGGAAGCCAGTGTGTATTTGAATCTCAACTATCTGTCTATCTGTCTATCTATCTATCTATCTATCTATCTATCTATCTATCTATCTATCTACATACACACAATATATATGTATATGTAGATGTACACATACACACATATATTTGTAAATAGTATTTATTTTTTCTAATTACATGTGACAATAGTTTTCAACAATCCTTTTTATAAGATTTTACGTTCCAAAATTTTCTCCCATCCTCCCTCCCCACTCCCTTCCCCAAGATAGCAAACAATCTAATCAACCTAATATATTTTTAAACAATACCTTTTACTTTTGTGTAATTGAGCATGGTTTCTTTGGCCAGCTAATACAACTTAAGTAACTTAGGTTTTATGCTTTATTTTGATTTTTTTTTTTACAAAGTGCAATTTTGGGGAGGCTAGGTGGTGCAGTGAATGGAGCACCTGCCCTGGAGTCAGGAAGACCTGAGTTCAAATCCAGCCTCAGACACCTGACACACCCTACTAGTTGTGTGACCTTGGGCAAGTCACTTAACCCCAATTTCTTTGCCTTCCCCCTTCAAAAAAATTTAAAAAAATTTAAAAGTGCAATTTGTACAATAATAATGCAAAATTTCTTGTGACATTTATGTGTGGCTGTCATAATGCCAGGAAGGCAATAGTATTTTTTGAAGGGCTGTGAGGATATGTACTTCCATTCTATTGATAGGGAATAGGAAATCACTGAATTAGAGTAAAGGGTGGGGGAAGTTGTATTGAATGACTTCTGGATTCCTTCCAGCTTTAAATCAATGTCTTCATAAGTATCTCTAAGTCTTATAAATGTCTTCTTATATGTCAACTATACCCACAACAAGGTTCTTTTGCAAGAGCTTTGTTTCTGGAGTCAGAAGAACTGGGTCAAACCCTGAATCTGATGATTCCTTAGACAAAACTTTGTTTTTTCTTTTTGGAGGGGGGAAGGTAGGGCAGTGGGGGTTAAGTGACTTGCCCAAGGTCACATGGTTAGTTTTGTGTTGAGTGTCTGAGATTAGATTTGAACTCAGGTCCTCCTGATTCCAGGGCCAGTGCTCTATTCACTGTGCCATCTAGCCGCCCCCCTTAGATAAAACATTTAACTCCTCTGAGCCTCAGTCTCTCCAATTGTGGGAGTTGGTCTATATGGCTCCCAGGTCTCATCCATTCTAGGGACTGGGGGAAGAACATAAACACTAACCCAGAAGAGAGCAACTCAAGGAGATAGGTTCCATGTTTCCCATAAGAAAAGAGTTTCATAGTAGGGCCTGGCCTATTTTAAGTAATAATAAATATAGACAGCAGCATGGCTTAGTGAATGTAGAACTAGTTTTGGAGCTAGGTTAGCCCTGGGTTCAAGTCTTGCCTGTGTGTTACGGGGTAATTCACTTAACCTCAATGCTCTTGGCCAAAGATGTTAAATATGCAGTGTGTAACATTCCTCAGTATGTTAAAATGTAATTGGGAAATAGTTAATGAAATAAAAATACCGTACAAGGTAGATAATTTTAATTTGTGGGTTGTCAAACATGTGCCTTCAGGGATCTGTTTCTATTTGAATTTGGCACCAATTCTTTAGGCAACGCTACCTCAACTGGCTGATCTGCATTGATAGAGGGAGCTTCCTTTAAGCTAATTCCTTGAACCAATAAAATCACAGGTGCAGTGGTGCTATTCCCTAAATAGTAAAGAATAAGCCTTCACTTCCCAGCAAATGTAATACGCTGTACACCATAAATGCTGATTGTAGATACATCGACTACTTTTCCTATTGCTGAGAGGTATGTCTCACAGTTCAGTTCTGTCTTTATCCTTCTAATTTAACTCATCCAGGTCATTAAAAAACGTTTCATTCTTAGGAATTAAGGAATCCTGGCTCCCTCCCCCTGCTAATCAATATATAATGTTCCTTTCTTTTATTGAATGCATCAGTTCTTTTTCAAATTTGAAGTCGGGCATATTGGAAGGATGAGAAATGTTAAAGTGCCCTATAAATGTAAATTATTAATAGATCAGGTCAGATTTCTATTTTAATGTCCAGCTTGAGTTGGAAAGTCAAAATCCTCTCCGAACATTTGTAGGGAAATGGTTCCACACTGCCCCCTAGTGTGTTGCTCAGTGATAAACTGTAGTGACCCCAATAGCTTCCAGATCGTTATCATACCACCTGCCCAGAAACCTGGTAGGTTTGAAAGAAACAAACTTTTTTCACAGCTGTAAAAATCATAGCAAAGTAGGACAGCATTTTCATCTCCTTCTGAAATAAATTCCAAAGCTCTTTTCTCTCCCCCTTGGGAAGACCTGTTTATCCTTTATCTTTATCTGTGGCCTCGAGGCCACATGTGGTCTTCTGGGTCCTTGGGTGCGTCCTTTTGACTGAGCCCAAAGTTTTACAGAACAAATCCTTTTAAGGGGATTTGTTCGGTGAAGTTTGAATTCAGTCAAAGGGCCGCACTTGAGGACCTAGAGAGCCACATGTGGCCTTGAGTCCCCAGGTTCCCCACCCCTGATTTAGCACAATGTCTTGCTCATGGTAGGTATTTATTAAATGCCTGTTGATTGAGTTGTTGATGACCTGCTAATTTACTTTATTTTCTTCCAGTTGCTGGTTGGTATTATGGCTTTTCTGACCGGAATGTTAACACTGATGCTCCCTGAAACTCTTGGGAAACCTTTGACCAACACTTGGGAGGAAGCAGAAGAACTAGGAGGGAAGAAAGTAATTTCTCCTGCCAAACTCTTTCCCACAGTAAATAATATGGACTCAGGGAAAATAGAGATGATTCATCAAGGGGCAGCTGGTGCTCATGGGTAGAAGTGTTTTACATGTTAGCTATCATTTGAAAAATCATTAGTCATTAATGCCATTTTATTAGAACCCCTCTCCTACATATTTGTATTGTCCCTTTTAAATTTTATAAGGAATTTTGGAAACTATTTTCTATGAATAAATACATTTTATAAAAACAATGTCCTGCTTGCTAATAGATTAAACATATGCAAACACTTTTAATTTGTTTCTTTAATTGATTTATTGCTAGTAGGAAGGGGATATGCTTCCCCTTTGTAATTTCCCCTCCCCCATTTCTCCTTCTTTACTTTTTGAGCTTTCTTTTGACTTTTTTATTACTTTTTGAGCTTTAAGATTTTTTTCCTTAAATGCTTTCTCAGATAATAAATTCATTTTGAGGATGGCTTTAAAGCAGTAATAGTGATGTAATAATACTATCATTTATATGGCATCTTTAGCTTTGCAAGTGCTTTACAAATGCTATCTCTTTTTTATCCTCACAACAATTCTGGCAGGTTATCATGCCCATTTTACAGATGAGGAAGCTGAGGCTGAGAGATTAAGCAATTTGCTCAGAGTCACACAGGCAGCTCATTGTTGAAGTGATAGAGTTAGTGCCAGGCCTGGAGTCAGGAAGACCCATCTTCTTAATTTCAGATCTGACCTTGGACACTTACTATGTTACCCTGGGCAAGTCACTTAACCCTGTTTGCCTCAGTTTCCCCATCTGAAAGAATGAGCTAGAGGAGGAAATAGCAAACCAGTTTTCCTTACCAAGAAAACCCCAAATGGGGTCATGGAGAGTAGGACAAGATTGAAACAACAACAGCATTTCCTTCCTAAGGAAATATAAGTGCAGATGGCAGAAAAACACCAACAGAGTCACACAGCTCAGTTAAGTATCTGAGGCTAGATTTGAACTCAGGTCTTCCTGCCTCCCCTTCACCACCTATCTGCACAGCAACTGGGAGTGGAACAAGTTTGTTTGGCTGTTTTGTTCCCAATCAATAGATGATGAAATATGACAGGTCCCTTTGTTTTAAGTTCAGTCATGGTGTCCTGATCCCCACACTATGCTTGTGGTTTTCTAGTCCTATGGGTGGTTTGCTTTTGAATTTGAAAGCCCTATTCTGTGATTTTTATCATATAATTAATGACTGAGTGAACTTGCCAATTCTCCCTTTATCTTTCAGCCAGGTTTCCCCCTTGAGTCTCTTTCACAAGCCAAGTTCTCTTTGAAGTTGGTGACAATTTAGTGCTTCAAAGATCTCTGCAAGTTTTCACTGCAAAAATCAGAGTTTGGGGTCAGCATGCTGACTGAACTAATGTCAATTTGAATATTTCTAAGGGCTTTTGTTCTTAGCAATTTGCGTGAAGATGTCATTCCTTTTTCATGTTTGTTTGGTTTTTTTCCTTTCCTCAATTCTGGCTGGATTTGAAAACTTAAATTACCATCCCAGCCCTTCCAATCCCATCATTACTATCATTGCATTCTAATCCTTTTTTGCTAGCACTGAGGCACACATTTTCTCTCCCAGGCGTATTTATTTGCAGCTGTTGGTGGTTTTCTTGATCATCAGGGACTGATTCTTTTATCTTTAGCTAATTGAGTAGAGAGACAGCTATTGGATGCATTCTAGGTGAAGTAGAGGGTTGAAAATGTATGCAACTTGTCTGGTTGTCTGGGAAATTCAGGTGTTCAGGCTACTGGGGAAAAAATGGTGGGTTTTTAAAACATCATCGGCACCGACTTGTTCTTAGATTAAATAATGAACTGCTTTTCCCTAAGCATGTCTATAAGATGGGAAGGACAAGTATATTATTATCTCCATTTTTATGGATGGAAGAACTGAGGCTTAGGTACATTCAGTGATTTTTCCAGTTTTATACTGCAAGCATTGTAACTAGAGCTCAAGCCTGCATATTTTGGGACCAAGACTAGTATTGGCTTTCCTGGGTAAATGCTGAATTCTCCATTTCTTCACTTTATTTAAACTTTAAAAAATTAGTTTCTCCTATGCAAGTGAAGAATGTAAGGTTTCCTTCTGCTATCCTCTTATTCCTACTTTTTTAAAAAATATCTCTTTATTTTTACTTCATTATCAGTCTGGTTTTGATTTTCATTGTTCTATGTTCTTTGTCAGTTTCACTACCCTGACAGAAACATCTCATTATTGGTCACCTCCTGTCATCTCATTGATTTCCGCTTAACCGGAAGCAGCAGGCTGGGAAAAGCACAAGTGACAAACATTCACTCAGCAATGGAGATCTGCCAGCATTTTTCAGTGATCTGCTTCAATTAAACAGTCTTACATGCCCTGAGAGTGTCCTGACCTGAGAGGGAGTTATTCAGGTGACTTGAGACTGGTCTCAAAATCACAGAAAAGCTATAATGACTAAGGCAGTTAGGGGTGAGGTGGGAGGAGGTATTGTTAAGCTGCGACATTTTGTTGATGTTGTGATCAACATCACACATTCTTTATTTGACATTTTGATACTAAATTCATTGGGTAGGAACAAGAAAAGATGGTATAGTGAATGTACGTCATTGTACCTCAGAATCAGAAGGACCTGGGCGTAACTCCCAATTCTTGATATTTTCAAGCTGGAAGACCCAGAGAAAATCACTTACCCTCAACAGGCCTCAGGCAACTCTCTGAAACAGTAAATTGTAGATGAGTTGAGATCTTCCTAGGTGGGAGTCCACGAACATATCACAAAAAAGTCATGTATAGTTACTCTTAACTGTTTCAAATGTTTAAAAAAAAATATATATATATATATGTATATATACATATACAATACACATGCATCCAAATATATACATACACATATAAACACACAAGTCTATATATTACATAGACATAACACACACATATTTTCATTTTTGGGTCCAGACCTGTGATTTCATCAATGTAGGAAATTCATTTGGAAACTTTTGCTAACACAGATCATCTTATCTGTAACTTAGTCTTACAAAGCTGCCTAAGTCACAGGAGTTTAAGTGACTTACTCATGGCCATAAAGCTGGTATGTGTCAGAGATTTGGGTTGAACTAAGGTCTTTGTGACTTTAAGATCAGCCCTCTACACACAATGTCATGCTGCTTCTCTCAATGTTATATTTCAAGTTCAGAAAATCCTTATGTTTACTTGAACCTATTCTTTCTAAAATAAAAGACTTGAGAAATGGAAATGTTGAGTGATTTTTAAAAATGTATATACACAGACATATAGATAAACACAAACACACACACATATAGGCACATGCACATAAAATTTTAAAAAACCTTTCTATAATAAAAGCCTCAAAAAGTGGAAATTTGAGCTATTTAAAAAAATACACACACATAGACATGCATATGAACATACAAATACACATACACATACATGTACATATATATTATATATTACATACACAGGGGCAGCTAGGTGTGCAGTGGATAAAGTGCCAGCCCTGAAATCAGGAAGACTCATCTTCCCCATTTCAAATCTGGTCTCAGACACTTAGTAGTTGTGTGACCCTAGACATGACCCTATTTGCCTCGGTTTCCTCATCTGTAAAATGAACTGGAGAAGGAAAAGGCAAATCACTACAGTATCTTTGCCAAGAAAACCCCAAATGAAGTCACAAAGAGTCAGACATGACAGAAACAAATGAACAACAACAAATACATATACAGTATAATCTTCATCCTATCTTAGTATAGTGATTTCCTTCATATGGATATTCCTTCAGTTGATGGATAATGCAATTCCTCTATGCCTTAGGTGACAGTTTTAAACAGTGCTGTAACTGAAAAAAATGCACCATCCTTCTGATAACTTGCTGAGTTCCCTTGAATTTAATGAGGTTGGTCAAACAATAGGTATATAGTCCATCACTTAGCACACCTTCAGGTTAGTAAGCACTGCCAGGACTTGCCTGGCATCAGAGCAGGACCTTGGTAAAGGGAATATGTGTTGTATACCCATGTATATGTGTATTTTATATGAAGCCTATAAGTAAAAAGCAATTTTTTTTCAGTAGAAGGATTTAAGTTGGGGTGTATGGTGTATGAACATTTTTTTAACTTGATAACTGTATTTTGATAGAATTGACTTCCTTCATAACCCTTTTCATTTTATTTTATGTTTTTAAAAACATTATTATGAGGAGTCCATAGGCTTCACCAGACTGCCAAAGGTTGTATGACACACAAAAAATTTAAGAACACCATCTTTAGAAATCCCAGAATCTTAGGGTTGAAAAAGGACCTTTTTCTTTTTTAAATAGAATTTAATTTTTTCTAATTACATGTAAAGGCAATTTTTTTTAAAGCAATTGGGGTTAAGTAACTTGCTCAAGGTTACATGGCTAGTCATTATTTGTGTGTGGGTGCTCATTTTCTGAGGCCGGATTTGATCTAGGGTCATCCCAACTCCGAGGTCGGCGCTCTTACTCACTGCGCCACCCAGCCACCCCTTTAGGGCAATTGGGGTTAAGTAACTTGCCCAAGGTTACACGGCTAGGTTTTTTTGTTTGTGTGGATTAAGTAAAGGCAATTTTAAATATTCATCTTTTAAACTTTTTGAGTTCTAAATTTTCTCCCTCCCTAAAGCAGTGAGCAATTTTACATGAGTCATATATATGCAGTCATGTAAAACACATATTAGTCATGTTGTTAAAGAAGGTCATTGTACAATGTTGCTGTTACTTCACTTTGCATTCTGTAAGTCTTTCCAGGTTTTTCTGAAATTTACCTACTCATCATTTCTTTCTTTCTTTCTTTCTCTCTTTCTTCCTTCCTTCCTTCCTTCCTTCCTTCCTTCCTTCCTTCCTTCCTTCCTTCCTTCCCCCCCCCATCTTTCATTTTTTGGAGGGGGGAAGGTAAGGCAATTGGAGTTAAGTGACTTGCCCAAGGTCACACCGCTAGTAAGTGTTAAGTGTCTGAGGTCATATTTGAACTCAGGTCCTCTTGACTCCAGGGCTGGTGCTATATTCACTGCACCACCTAGCCACCCCTCTCATCATTTCTTATAGCACAATAGTATTCTATTACATTCAGACACCACAGCTTATTTAGTCATTCCCCAGTTGATGGCCATCACCTCAATTTCGAATTCTTTGCCACCACAAAAAGAGCTGCTATAAATATTTTTGTACAAGTAGATTCTTTTCTTTTTAAAAAACCTCTTTGGGATATAGACCTAGTAGTGGTATTGCTGGGTCAAAGAGTATGCACAGTTTGCCCTTTGGGCATAGCTTTAAATTGCTCTTCAGAATGGTTGGATCAGTTCACAACTCCACCAACAGTGCATTAGTGTCCCAATTTTCTCACATCCTCTCCAGCATTTATTGTTTTCCTTTTCTGTTATATTGGCCAGTCTGATAGGTATGAGGTAGTGTTTCAGAGTTGTTTTAATTTTTATTTATCTACTCAATAGTAATTTAGAAATTTTTTTCATATCACTATGGATAGCTTTAATTTCTTCATCTGAAAACTGCCTCTTCATATCCTTTAACCATTTATCAGTTGGGGAATAACTTGGGTTCTTATAAATTTGACTCAGTTCTCTATATATTTGAGAAATGAGGGAAGGCCATCTTTTTCAACTTGAACTAGGACCACAATTCCCTCAACAACATACTTGGTGATCCAACCTCTATTTTCAGAAGTCTAGTAAGATGCATTCTACTAAGTCCTGAGATAGCTCTTACCATTTTGGGACATTTCTAATTAATAGGGAGTTTTCCCTTATATCAAGTCTTTATTTCTCTCTGCAGCTTAGACTGATTGCTCTTTGTTCTGCCCTCTAGGGCCAAGCAGAAATCTAATCTTTCATTCACTTCAACTACTTCAAAATAGCTAAGATGTTACCTCTTGGCCAGGCATTCACCCCTAGCTCCTTCAAACAGGCTTCATAAGATATATTCTCTAGTCCTTTAACACTCCTTGACCTTCTTCAGGATCTACTCCAGCTTGTCCTTGTCCTTCTTGACTTCAAGAACTTAATTTTTTAAAGGAATAAAATAAAAAATGTTCCTCTAACTTTAAGAAAAAGGAACATAGTAACTCAAAATCTGGCGGAAATGAATAATGTAAACCAGAAGTTAATAAAGCATTTGGGAAAAAAAAGACATTAAAGACTCCCCAAAGCAAAAAAAATGCAGTTATTAAAATATTATTCTTTTATCTGCAAAGGAACATTTCCTTAATTGACTTTCTTAAGACTCTGGAAATGGTTTCTCTATTTAAAAAAAAAAGGAAAAGGAACACAAACTATTCAATAACTATAGAAACTCACTCCAAAAGGACAATGAGTTAAGAGATATGGAATGGAAATGAGATACCAAACAACAGAAAGAGAAACAAAGTGAGACACAGAGGAACCTGAAAACACTGACATATCCATAATGGAAGGATGTTAAAAGAGAAAGGCTAAATGGGTGAGATCTTTCCATAAGAAGCAACATCACCTTTTGGGATATTGTTCCTAAGAGATTATTAGAGTTATTTCTTATCTTTACAGATAGAAGATAAATAATATCAAGTCTTAGTGCTTGTCCTATAGCATGAGTAAAATCAAAATGAAACAGTCCAAAAGTTTCTGACCTTATGTGTTTTGAAGGCAAACCTACGATATTTTAACCTTGGTCAACTTAGGACCATAGTCTAGAAGGGACTTTAAAGGTCATCTATGCCAACCTCCCTCATTTTAGAGCTCAGAAAACTGAGGCCTAAATATTATGACTTGCCCAATGTCATTCAGGTAGTAAATATCAGAGGCAAAATTCGAACCAAGGTCCTTTGACTCCACAACCAACACTTTCCACCATGTATATACTTCCTGGGTTTCATAAATGTGTGCTCTTTTTTTTTTTTTTTTTAACCTACCTCTTTAAGGCTTCATTGGTAAACTCAAAACTAACATTATCATGCTGTTCTTATGGAGTAACTGAATTCTTCTGATCAATGTGGTAGTTCAAAACTGTAAGATTTAGTCAATGGACACTAACTTTAAGAATGCTTTATTTAAAATTGGCTGATTTTTGGCATTTGAAAAGGCCTTTAATCTAATTTGTTTCCTGATCCAAGTAATAGTAGCTCTGTGCAGGGAAGGGTGAATTCAATTAATATGGATGTAGCTGGGTCTGGTGGAAAGAGTAGCATAGCAGGGTTAGGGAATCAGGAGACCTGGTCTTTGTCAAACAGTCTTCTTCCTTTGAGACTGGGTTTGACTAACAGGCATTTCAACACTGGTGATCTTATCCCTAGATGGTCTAATTACAAAATTATTTCAAAATATCTACAATATTACTGTCTTCTAATAATAGTCTCCTCGCATCTGGGGTGTGATAAATTTCAATTTCTTGGCTTTCAGTTTTTGTGAACCCTATTCAAACAACAACCCAGCTGCTGAAAGCTAATTTCATTTCTGTCCTTATGAAGTTATTTACCATTGTAGCTGAGAAGGTCATGCTTTTAGCTATCAATTTCCTGATTGCATATTCCTAAAAGCATGAAGTATTTTGGGACCACTAGCAGAGAGCAGGTCAGCCTCTTTCCCCCAGGGTAAGAAGCTGCTGAGATACCTCAGTGCAGCTGGCACCACATTGCAGCTTCAGCTCCCAACCTACAGACTGTGGAGGGACCAGGTGATTGGTCTGAGGGGTAATTGTTCTTGCTTTAGCCTGCTTGGATCTGGATTGCAGTCTAGGGTGAAGGACTTAGGGTATGTGACAAGCTTGCCAGAGTGTGTGGAGGCCTCAGAGAAGGCACCCATCTAATACCTCCAGCAGCTGAGAAAACCCCAGCATTTGGGATGGAAGCTCCCCTGGTAAAAAGCCCCAAAGTCAAGTAATTGAATGGCAACATGCCCAGGCAAAGGAAGCAAAACAAACAGAAGAATCCAATATTAGACTCCTATTCTGGGGACAAAAAGGATCAAAGCATGAAACAGGAGGAAAACAGTGAAGTCAGAACTCCTGCACCAAAAGCTTCAAAAGAAAATACAAGCTGGTTACAGGCCATAGAGGACCTTAAGAAGCAGATAAGAGAAGTGGAGGAAAAATTGGGAAGAGAAATGAGAATGATGCAAGAAAATTATGAAATGAGAATCAATAGCCTGACTGAGGAAAATAAGATCTTAAAAAAATAGCAAATGGCAAAAGAGGCTCAAAAAGCGAATGAGGAGAAGAAGGCCTTAAAAAGCTGAATTTGCCAGATGGAAAAAGAATCTCAAAAGCTAACTGAGGAGAATCATTCTTTTAGAATTAGATTGGAGCAAATGGAAGCTAGTGACTTTATGAGAAATCAAGATGCTGTTAAACAGATCCAAACAAATGAAAGAATAGAAGGCAATGTGAAATATCTCATGGGAAAAACCACTGACCTGGAAAATAGATCCAGGAGAGATAATTTAAAAATTATTGGACTACCTGAAAGCCATGATGAAAGAAAGAACCTAGAAATCATCCTTCAAGAAATTCTCAAGGAAAACTGCACTGATGTTTTAGAACCAGAGAGCAAAATAGAGGTTGAAGGAATCTAATGATCACCTCCTGAAAAAGATCCCTAAAAGAAAACTCTTAGGAATATTATAGCCAGGTTCCAGAATTCCCAGATCAAGGAGAGAATATTACAAGCAGTCAGGAAGAAACAATTTGAATATTGTGGAAACACAATCAGGATAACACAGGATCTGGCAGCTTCAACACTGAGGGATAAAAGGGCCTGGAATATGTTATTCCAGAGGTCAAAGGAGCTGGGATTAAAACCAAGAATCAGGCCAAGATGGCGGAGTAGAAACAGCACTTCCAAGGTGCTCTGCCCCACACAACTTCCAAATAATGTAAAAAGGTCCTCTGAACAACTTCTGGAGCCCCAGCACCCACAGAACAACACAGAGAAGCTAATCCCCCTGCTGAGGACAGCCCAGCAGCTCTACAGGGAGTGGCCAGCGCAGTGCTCTGAGAACAGGCAGCACAATGTGCTGGGAACCAACAGTGCAGTGCTCTGGGAGCTGAGCCCAGGCCCGCCTGAGCAGTGGTTTTAGCCCCAGGGTGGCTGGGCCAGCAGCCGGCTGGAGGGACCCCAGAACACCAAGGTTGTGGTGATTCCAGAATTATCAGCACAGATATGCCTAGGACAAAGTGAGAGGTTAGTGCCCTATGGACTGTGGGACCAGTATTTGGCGAACACGTCAGCTTCCTCCCCTGGGGGCGAAAAGCTGCTGAGGAAATGCGGCACAGAGGCCATTTTGCAGCATCAGTGGCAGATCCAGCTCCTGGTCTGCGAACTGTAGAGAGATCCAGCAATCAGTCTGGGGGTTAATCACTCTTTCTTTAACCTGCTTGGATCTGGATTGTGGTCTTGGGGGGAGATCTGGGGTGGGTATCCAATTTGCCAGAGCTGGTGGAGGCTTTACAGAGGCCACCCAACCTCTGGAAGTTGTGAAGATCCCACGTTGGGAACGGAAGCTCTCCTGTCTGGTGGCAGAGTCCTTTGTGGCAAGCCCAAAAATCAAGTAATTAAGTGGCAATATGCCTAGGCAAAGGAAAAAAATAAACATAAAAATGCAACTTTAGACTCCTATTTTGGGAGCAAAGAGGATCAAAGCATGGAACAGGAGGAGTACTGGGAGGTCAGAACTCCTGCACCAAAAGTCCCAAATGAAAATACAACCTGGCTACAGGCCATAGAGGACCTTAAGAAGCAGATAAGAGAAGTGGGGGAAAATTGGGAAGAGAAATGAGAAAGATGCAAGAAAAGTATGAAATGACAGTCAACAGCCTGACTGAGGAAAACAACACCTTAAAAATAGACTAACTCAAATGGCAAAAGAGGCTCAGAAAGGCAATGAGGAGAAGAATGCCTTAAAAAGCTGAATTTATCAGATGGAAAAAGAATCTCAAAAGCTGAGGAGAATCATTCCTTCAGAATTAGACTGGAGCAAATGGAAGCTAGTGACTTTATGAGAAATCAAGATGCTGTTAAACAGATCCAAACAAATGAAAGAATAGAAGGCAATGTGAAATATCTCATGGGAAAAACCACTGACCTGGAAAATAGATCCAGGAGAGATAATTTAAAAATTATTGGACTACCTGAAAGTCATGATCAAAGAAAGAACCTAGAAATCATCCTTAAAGAAATTCTCAAGGAAAATTGCCCTGATGTTTTAGACCCAGTGGGGAAATAGAGGTTGAAAGAATCCACTGATCACCTCCTGAAAAAGACCCCAAAAAGAAAACTCCCAGGAATATTATAGCCAGGTTCCAGAATCCCCAGATCAAGGAGAAAATACTACAAGCAGCCAGGAAGAAACAATTTCAATATTGTGGAAACACAATCAGAATAGCCCAGGACCTGGCAGCTTCTACACTGAGGGATTGAAGGGCATGGAATATGATATTCCAGAGGGCAAAAGAACTGGGAATGAACCCAAGGGTCACCTACCCAGCAAAACTGAGTATCTTGTTTCAGGGGAAAATATGGTCATTCAGTGGAATAGAGGACTTTCAAGCACTCTTGAGGAAAAAAACAGAGTTGAATAGAAAATTTGACATCCAGACACAAGAAGCAAGAGATGCTTGAGAAGGTAATCAAGGAAAAGAAATCAAAAGGAACTTATCAAAGTTGAACTATTTACATTCCTACATGGAAAAACAATAACTGTGTTTGATGAAAGCTTTCTCATTATGAAAATAATTGAAAAAGGGTATATGGGCATATGTTTACAGGTATACATGGGTAGAGGGCACAGGTTGAATTTGATGGGAAGGGATGATTCTTAAGGGGTGAAGTTAAGAGGTGAGAGAGGAAAGTGGCAAGAGGAGATGGGGAGAGACAGGGTAGGGTAAACTGTCTCATGTAGAAGAGGCAAGGGGAAGTAGTTGCAGGGGAGGGGAAGAACAGGAAGGCAAAAAGGCAAAAGCATATTCTCACTGAAGTTGGCTCAAGGAGAGAATCACATACATACTAAATGGGATATCTTACCTTGCAGGAGAGTAGGGGAAAGGGGGATGAGAGGGGGGATGATGGAGGGGAAGGCATTCTGGGGGGAGGGGAGGTTGGAAGTACCCACTATCAAAGAGGGACAGGATCAAAGTAGGGAATGGACCAGGTGGGAGGTGAGATGGGTAGGAGGGAAATATAAGCAGTCTTTTACAATATATCTACTATGGTAATGTTTTGCATAGCTATACATGTACAACACATACTGAATTGCTTATCTTCTCAGAGGGAGTGGGTGACAAGGGAGGAAGGGAATGGATCTGAAAATCGAAGTTTTAAAATTAAATGTTTCATAAGATGTCCAGGCATTGGGGCTCAGAGATTCACCTTGCCCTAATGGCAAAGTCGAAGGGGATATGGGAGAACATATGGGAGAGAGCAGATTGGATGAGGGGATATCTAGTGGGACTGCTATTCTGGGGTGGTGGGTAGGGAAAAATGGGGGAAAAATTGTAACTCAAAATCTGGTGGAAATGAATGATGTAAACCAGAAGTTAATAAAGCATTTGTTTAAAAAAAAAAACAAGAATCACCTACCCAGCAAAACTGAGCATCATGTTTCAGGGGAAAATATGGTCATTCAGTGGAATAGAGGACTTTCATGTATTCTTGAAGAAAAAACCAGAGTTGAATAGAAAATTTGACATTCAGATACAAGAAGCAAGAGAAGCATGAGAAAGTAAAGCGGGAAAAGAAATCATAAGGAACTTATCAAAGTTGAACTATTTATATTCCTACATGGAAAAATGATAATTGTAACTGATGCAATTTTTCTCAGTATGAAAATAGTTGAAGGGAATAGAAGGTGTATGAATACATATCTTAAAGTATGTATATATGTGTACAGGTATACATAGATAGATAGGTATACATATACACAGGATGAATTTAATAGGAAGGGATGATACTTAAAAGGTGAAATTAAGAGGTGAGAGGGGAATATAATGAGAGGAGATGGGGAGAGACAAAATGGGGTAAGCTATCTTATATAAAAGAGGCAAGGGAAAATGGTTACAATGGAGCAGAAGAACAGGAAGGCAAAAGGGAATGTGTCAACCTTATTCACATTGAATTAGGCTCGGGGAGGGAACTAAAGTGAGATACACTAAATAGGGTATTTCACCCTACAGGAGAGTAGGGGGGAAGGGGATGAGAGGGGGGATGATGGAAGGGAGGGCAGGCTGGGGGGGAGGGAAGTTGAAAGCACCCACTTTTGAAAAGGGACAGGACCAAAGTGGAGAATAGAACAAGTGGGAGGTGGAATAGGAGGGAGGGAAATATAATCAGTCTTTTACAATATATCTACTATGGTAATGTTTGGCATTAGCTACACATGTACAACCTATATTGAATTGCTTATCTTCTCAGTAAGGGTGGGTGACAAGGGAGGAAGGGAATGCATCTGGAATTCAAACTTTTAAATCCAAATGTTTAATATATATACTATTATTTTACATGTAATTATTTTACATACTATTTTACATGTAATTGGGAAATAAGATACTGGATCATAGAGATCCACCATGACCTACTGGAAAAGTCAAAGGGGGTATGGGGGAAGATATGGGAGAGAGCAGATTGGAGGAGGGGGATATCCTGTGGGACCACTATTTTGGGGATGTGGGTAGGGGTAAAATAGGGAGAAAATTTGTAACTCAAAATGTGATGGAAATGAATAATGTAAACCAGAAATTAATAAAGCATTTGAAAAAAAAAATAAAGAGTAGAATTGGCCAAATGGAAAAGGAAACACAAAAATTCACTAAAGAAAATAATGCCTTAAAAATTAGAATTGAACAAATAGAAATTGATTTTATGAGACACCAATGTATGATAAAACAAAAGCAAAAAAGCACAAAAATAGAAGAAAATGTGAAATTTCTCATTAGAAAACAACTGACCTATAAAATAGATCCAGAAAAGATAACATAAGAATTATTGGACTACCTGAAAGCCATGATTAAAAAAAAAAACAAAACCTGGACAACATCTTTCAAGAAATTATCAAAGAAAACTTCCGTGATATATTAGAATCAGGGGGCAAAATAAAAATTTAAAGAATTCACTGATCAGCACCTGAAAGAGATCCCCAAATGAAAATTCCTAGGAATATCATAGTCAAATTCCTATCCACTCTCTTGGTGTGTCCTAGACCCAAGATAATAGGTTTCTACACTCTGATAGCCAGTCATACCATCTCTGAACCTTTATATTTGGGGCTTTAGGATCTGATCAACTCCAGGACTTCCAAATTTTACTATAAATGAAGGGGGAGACAGAAGAGAAGTTGTGGACTAAAATTATTGACATCTTTAATATGGAAAGTCATGAAACATAATTCTATGAAAAAATGAGCAATACAAAGAAAGTAAATGTGGGTTTATTCCAAATTCTGGATCAGAAACCCCCATAACACTAACTCCTGTGCCCTTGAAAACCCAACAAAGGGAAATTTAGATCAAATAAGAGCAATCACAGCTTCGTAGTGTAAGTTGTAAAATTTTAGAACTCAACCCATGAGCTGGTAGAGACTGGATATATGAATAGACTTTTAAAGACTTAGATAAATTCATGGATGACAGATCCATAATAGTCATTAAATGAAACCAGGATTTTTTGGGGGGAGGGATATGTTTAATCTTTCAGGTTGATATCAAAGAAACATATTTTCCCTCAAAAGGTCCCTTGTTAACACTGTCAAAGACAGGACCTTTTTGGGCATTGCTCCAACCCAATGTGGTTATGCTTATCTTTTTGTATTTTAACTTGTGAAGTTCTAATCTTATTGTATTTTATAGTATCAAATCCTATCATGTTTTGCTAAATCATTTGTAACAGGATTGTGAACTCTTTGAGCATATTCCATCAGTTGCCAAATCCCGTCATTTCCACTCTTGAAATATCTTCTCTTCATCCTTTTTTCTTTCATTCCTATGGCTACACCACAGAGTTCTGTTCTTTATTATCTCAAGCCTTGAGGCTCCCAAATGATCTCTCTACTTTAGTCTTCCTTATTTTTGGTCACCAGGAATTGTACTACACAAGGGAATTTGAAGATCTTCCCTGCCCATTAATGGTTACATAGAGCTCTGGCCCAGAGTGCTGGGGCATGAGGATTTTCAAGCTTCTCAGCACTCAGCCAATCAGATGCCGAGTCTTTGTTATGTATTCTGGGAGGTTAGTATTTTGCTTTGGGTGTTCGCTCATGAGAAAGATCTTTTGATTTCCTGGTTGAGATTTTAAGTAGCCATATGTTCAGAGCCCCCGACTGCTCAGATTTCTCTGCTTCCTCCATCCAGTGATGTGTGTAAAGTGTATAGTAATATTGTTATGTTCAGACTGCTAGAGCCCTGTCAGTTGATCTTTGTCCTAATTTCTCTGCTTGTATTTTTCTCAACATTCAGGGTGCTGACCTTTCCCCTGAACTAGTGAATGTAATTAAAAGAAGATCATTGACCCCTTAAAAAGTTGCTTTCCATCAAGAAAAACAGATCAAAGATCCTGTGCTAGCAGGCCATCCTGGGTGTGCTAGAATGCTTACTGTTACATACCTTTCTGCTCAACTCTTTACACACTGGCCTCAACTGATTTTTTCTGATTTATTTCTTACTATTCCTTAAAGTCCTCCTCTTCTCCCTCCCTAGACAGTTTCACTGTTCCCCAGATATTGCTTATTTGGGTAATTGGTTGTCTATGAGTCTTAACTCAGATGATCCAACTTCCCATCCCTATTTTTAAAAAAATCAGTTCAACAAATGCTTAATAAATTTCATTTATGGGCAAGACACTTGGTGCTGGGAATATTTAGATGAAAATGGCATTGTCTCTGCCCTCAAAAAGCTTATATCCTTTTGTACCTGGTGGGTACAACAAATATACAAGTAATAAATACAAAGTATATAACAAATCAATCAAAGTATACTGGATAGGGTATTGTACATGGAATCAAGCTTTGGGTTTGAATTCTACCTCAAACTTAGTAGCCATGTGACTCAGCAAGGGACTTAAACTTTTTGGAAAGTTTTTGTATCTGTAAAATGGGGATGATGATAGTACCTCCTTCCTAGAATTGTTATGTGGATCTAATGAGATCATGCGTATAAAGCCTTCTTCTCAAACTTTAAAGTTTGGTGTAAAAGTGAGCTTTTAATAGGTTTCCTCAAGGGAAAAGCAATTAGTCAACAAAAATATATTAAACAGCCACTCTGTGCCAAGTGCTGTGCTAAGGATTGGGGATAGAAAAAAGGGTTAAACCCACCTCTGATCTCAAGGACTGGAAAAAAGAAAACAGCTCTGTATAAGGCGAGCACACAGAATACATTGGAGATAGTCAACAGAGGGAAGGCACTAGTATTAGGGGGGATCAGGACAAGATTATTGCAGAAGTTGGACTTGCTGGAAGGTAGAAAAGGCCAGAGGCAGAGAGGAAGGGCAAGAGCATTCCAGGCACAGGAAATAGCCAATGGAGATGCTCAGAGTCACTGCTTTACAGAGTGTGTTGGAGGGGGAAGTAAGGGGTAAGAAGACTGAAAATGTAGGGGGGGGGTGCAGATTATGACTGGCTTGGAGTGCCATGCAAATGATTTTTATTTGATCTTGGAGATAATAGCAAGCCACTGGAATTTATTGAATAGTGGAGTGACATGGCCAGACCTGTATGTTAGGTATCAAGATTTGGGTTTGACCCACTTCAAACTTATTAGCTTTGTAACATTCTTCAGGTATTATTACCTTACTACTTGTGTGACCTTGACCAGGTCATTTAACCTCTCTGGGCCTCAGTTTCCTCATTTGTATAAAGAGGGGGTTTGACTAGATGACCTCTGAGCTTCTTTCAGCTCTAAATCTAGGCCTTGTGATGGGCCATAAACTCTATGAAGGCAGGTATTGTATGTCCTATGCATCTTTTGAAGGGGTTTTTAAGTTGGGGTTCATGAACTTAAAAAATTTTGGGGGCGTAACTATTGAAATATAATTGGTTTCTTTTGTAATTCTATGTGTTTTATTTTATTCACTTAAAAACATATTCTGAGAAGGAATCCATAGGCTTCACCTAGATTCCCCACCAAAGGGGACCATAACAAAGGTTAAGAATCCCTAATGCATTTAACATAGTGTTGCACAAAGTGTCAATAAGATCTTAATTACAAATACTTGTTGAATATATTTGGAAAAGTATCATTAGTTAAGGGGCAGGTAGGTGGCACAGTGGATGGTGTGCTAGACCTGGAGTAAGGAAAAATCAGACATTTATTAGCTATGTGACCTGAAGTGTCACTTAACCCTGTTTGCCTCAGTTTCCTCATCTGTAAAACTAGCTGGAGAAGGAAATAGTAAACCACTTCAATATCTTTGCCAAGAAAACTCCAAATGGGGTCAGGAAGAGTAGGACCATACTGAACAACAACAAATTGTTAATTAACTCTTTTCCCCACCTGAGCAATAATGATAGAATTTCAGGTATCATGTGACTGGCAGCTGGTGAGATGTTCTCCCACACAAAGCTAGCAATGCTTCAAGTCGCCCTTTGCTCACAATCATTTCGACTATTCTGAGATTTTATTTGTAAAGGAGTTGCCTATAGCCCATACATGGGACTCCCAGGGCTGCTGCTAACCTCAAACTCCTGGTCCTCTATTTAAAATAATAATAATAATAATAATAATAATAATAATAATAATAATAATAATAATAATAATAATAATAATAATAAATCAAGCCTCCTGACGTGTTCACAAGGAAGAGCGTCCACAGGTAAGGAAAACTACGGGAGGCTCTACCCTGGGAGTCGCTCTCTGCCAGCTGGACTTGGAAGCTAACAAGAAAGCGGTCTTGGGTGGTGGGCAGGTGACATTCAAGGATGGGTCAAAGTAAAGTAAAGGAATGTTGGCTTCCAGCCTGGGCTCCCTGGGTCACCGAAGAGTTCACGCACTTCCAGGACACAGCTAGATTCTGGGTATCAAAAGGTAACCTGGCAGGGGGTGGAGAGAAAGGAGGGAAGAGGGCAAAATTGTTTTTGTAAATCCTGGGGAGCCCGATTCCCTAGTGTGGGGGAGGGCTCAGGAGTTTTGATTGCAGAAAACACCCACTGGCCAATGGGGAATGAAGGCAGCGGGGGCGTCGTCCGAATGCCGCCAATGGGGAGCAGCTTCACTTTTGGCCCTACTGGCTCTACTCTTTCTCCTGTTCCTCGGGGAAAACAAGTGTTTTGGTCGCAAGTGTTCCGTGGGTTTCCAGGCTGCCGCCGCCCCAGAAACTTGTGCAGGTATTCTCCTTCACTTTATTAACCACGTGGAATTGTCTAAATGTGCGGTTTCTGCACGTTGAGTGCCTCAAAGGTGGCCTGGAAGCCGGGGAGCTGGGAGTCTTGAGTGAATGCTGCTAGAATTCGAGACCGCAGCCCCTTCCCTTTTAAAAAACCTTTTGCTTGTAAATAAGTAGTAATATGTTAATATGCCACTAGCATTCACCAACTTCTTAAAGCAGGATCCAAGAGGGGAACTTCCTTAGATATTATCTCTAGGGGTTCTTAACCTGTTGCCCACGAATTGGTTTCTTTAAAATATTTTGATAACTCTATTTTAATATATTTGTTTTTTTTTTCCTAACCCCACATATTTTGTTTTCTGCATTTAAAAACATTGTTCTGAGGAGGGCTTAACCTTACTAGTCTGCCAGAGGAGTCCATGACCCCCCCCCAAAGGATTAAAAACTCCTGATCTAGTCCCACCTCTTGGTTTTACATATTCAGAAATTGTGGCCTAGAGAGATTAAGTGAATTAACTAAGGAGAAAGAGCTGGAATCTGAATTCGGGTCCTTGGACTCTGAATCCAAATGGCTCTCTCCCTGACACAGTGATGCTGCTCTGCTTTTCTGCCCCAACATCAGAAGGCCCATACAAGGTTAGACTAACCTTCTATTAAGGGTATTTGTTCTGTGAAGTTTGGATTCAGTCAAAAGGCTGCAGTTGAGGACCTAGAAGATTCACGTGCCCTTGAATCTGCAGGTTCCCCACTGCTGGCTAGATAGTCTATAGCCAAGAGTGTTGAGTCTGGTCAGGGCTGATCCCCAACAGAAAAACTATGAAGAGTAAAACTTGTCTTTTTTACTTTCCTACCTCTTGTCTGGACCTTCCCCTTCTCCTCCCTAGTACCTATCAATTTTTCATAGGACCATAGCTCTAGAGCTGGAAGGGACCTCAGAAACCATTGAATCCAGGCCTTTCTTTTCACAGATGAGGAAACTGACAGAGGTTTTGTGTTTTTCCCAAGGTCCCATAAGTGTCTGCAAGTGGTGTTTTAGGCAAGATTTAAACCCAAATTCTCTGACTGTTCTTCCCAGTAGACCATGCTGTCCCTGGTTCAGGGCAGAGCCCTTCCGCCACTTCAAATTGTGTCCTACCCCCTTCTCTTCTGCCCTCATTGAAACTTACCATTCTGTGTCCCCATTTCCTTTCAGTTAGTTATTCCACCCACCATCAAACAATCTGCAGATGAAATCCTCTTCAAAGGGTTAAATGCAAATGTTCTTGGAAGAGTAAGATATCAGTGGACTTCTGGCCCCCTTGGCAAAGTCTTAATCCAAAGGAATGAGCTCTAATGGTGAAATTTCAACTAATAGCAGTAATGGTTTGCCATCATGTAGCTTTAGTATTTACAAAGTGTTTTCCTTAAAACAGCCCTGTGAGGTAGCATTGTTTTACATTTGATAAATGAGAAGAAAAGTTGTTGTTCAGTCATGTCCTAATCTTTGTTACCCCATTTGGAGTCTTCCTGGCAAGGATACTGGAGCAGTTTGCCATTTCCTTCTCTAGATCACTTTACAGATGAAGAAACAGAAGCAAACTGGGTTAAGTGACTTGGCCAGGGTCATACAGCTAGTAAGTGTCTGAGGTTCGATTTGAACTCAGGTTTTTCTGACTCTAGGTCCTGCTCCCTATCCATTACAATATCTAGCTGCCACATAGTAATTTCTCCCATAGTAATTTACTCCATAATCACACAGGTAGGAAGTAACCAAGCCAGAACTCAAACTGTCACTTTATGTGACACTTATGTTCTAGTATTCTCTATTTACCTGTATAAGTATATGTTGTCAACCCTTTTGGAATGTAAGTTCCTTGAGGTTAGGGACTGTTTCAATTTTGTCTTTGTAACCCTAGAATTTAGCACATTATCTGACACAGAATGTTTAATAGATGCTTGTTGATTGATCGACTCAGATCCAATGCTCTTTTCACTTTACCACAGGGAAGAAATTTGGGGGGCAGGTGAGCTTTTCTGGTTCCATCAATAATCGTATTATAGACTCCTGGGCTGGTCTACTTGCTGAGGAAACAAGGAAGAGTGGAAACAATGGGAATGGGAAATGGGAATCAGAGTAATTATGAGAATACTTTGTAACCATAAAGTTTACAGATTTGCTTCATTCAGTACAGGTTTACAGACAGTGCAGTAGTGGTCTTAAATAGTACATTGCTGCAAACTTACCTTGAAAAGTCTATTTCATGGACCTGAGCATATACCATATGTTCCCCCCCACCCATATCTACTGATAAACTAATTAACTCCTGTCTTGGAAGTGTCCCAAGGACAATATGGATTTTCAAGTATGTGTATCATCACCACCAGATTCATTTTAATCTTGCTGAGAGACTTCTGGGATGGGAATGTTTTTGTGTGTCATTCCAGTACAACCCTGTTAGAGCTCTTATTTCCAGACTGCCTGTAGTCTTTTGGTACCTCAGGTTGGAATTTCATGGATAAGAGGCCTTGGGTATGGTGAGTTTGACAGGAGGCATTGTACTCCCAGATGTCCAAGGCATCTGGCTGGTGCAGTGAATAGAGTTCTAAGCCTAGACTCAGGAACAACTAAGTTTAAATTTAGCCTCAGATACTTACTAGCTGTGTGCTTGGGTCACTTAATTGCTGTCTGCCTCAGTTTCCACAACTATAAAATAGGGATAGTAATATCACCTACCTCCAAGAGTTATTGGAAAGATCAAATAAGATAATATTTGTAAGGTGCCCGTGCTGGGTACATAGTAGGTGGTTAATAAATTCTTGTTTCCTTCCTTGTTTTGGAGGGGAGAGGGCAGGGCAATAGGGGTTAAGTGACTTGCCCAAGGTCACACGGCTAGAAAGTGTTAAGTGTCTAAGGCTGTATTTGAACTCAGGTCCTCCTGACTCCAGGGCTGGTGCTGTATTCACTGTACCACCTATCTGCCCCTCCTTCCTTCTTAATGTCCATTCCAGCTCTGAATTCTATCCTAGCTCTATTACACCTACCTCAGCTTTGTACCTGTAACTATCCCATCAGAAATGGGTCCTTAATTAATAGAAGCTATCCTACAGTTAGGTGACACACTGGATATAATGACAGCCTGGAGTTTCAAAGACTCATCTTCAAGAGTTCAAGTCTGGCCTCATGTTTACTAGCTATGTGACATTGGGCAAGTCACTTAACCCTGTTGGCCTCAGTTTCCTCATCTGTAAAGTGAGTTGGAGAAGAAAATGGCAAAATACTCCAGTGTCTTTGCCAAGAAAACCCCAAATGGGGACATGAAGGATTGGACATGACTGGAAAAAAAATGTACTGTAAGAATATCCTACAATTAGCATGTTGTTTTAAAATTTTGATCTTAAATGGGATGTGGTCCAAATGGGAGTCCATCAGTCAGAGGCAACTGTGTAGGCACTTAATATGTGTTTGTTATATCCTGTATTATACTGTATTGTGTTTCATTCAATGCTTAATGAAAGATTTTCAGAACCACAGTTTTTAATGGAAGAATGGGAGTCTCCAAACAGCATTCTAGAACGCTCTTTCCCCCACCTTCACAGAGCCAACTGATATGGCCAGGGTTGCAGTCATTGGTGCAGGTGTGATTGGGCTCTCCACAGCTGTCTGCATTTCTGAATCCATCCCACAATGCTCCATTGATGTTATTTCTGAAAAATTTACACCTGACACCACTAGTGATGTAGCAGCTGGAATTCTTATTCTCCATGCTTATCCAGGTGAGTGAGAGTGCAGTTGGCATTGCTAGTTTAGAATCCTGCTGTTAAAGATAGGTGGGCCTTTCTTGGTTCTTTGCCCAAGGCTGGTGTGGTGATGGGGACTGTGGTATTGGTAATGGGGGCATGTGGTGCCAGAGATTAGCAGCCCTTAGCAAACAGACCATCTGAGAACATGCTTGGGAGGCACTAAACCACTCCTTTAGGCTCTCATCTTCACCCAGGACATTTTCCACCTACTCCCTCCTGTGTACAGCTCCCCCCCCTTTCTAGCTCCTAGCACATAGTAGGCACTTAATCAATATTTGTTTCCCTTACAGTTCATTTATTTTGTCTGGATTGAGGAAGGAAAAGAAGGGCCTGTTCCAAACAGAGATCTAAGACAGAAAACCCAAGGTCACAAATCTGCAGAATCAATTAATCTAGAGGGAGAGATTGTGAACAGAACCCAGGAACAAGTCCAAAACCTAGTGGGGAATGAATAGTTTACAAGAAGAAAGCTCTGCAAAATAATTAAGGCAGTAGAGAGCATGAAGCATCTGAAATCGACAGTTTGGCTTAGGAAAGGAATCAGCCTGAACTATTGTCCTTTCGTGGCCTCCCCTTGCTCAGTTAGGACACTACAATTTTGGGCCTGGATGGTTGTGGCTTTAGCAAGTGATGGGAGGAAAGACATGGTTGAGACAGTCCAAGGGCCAATTTTTTTTCTTTTTATTTTTTTGCAGGGGGGAAGGCAGGGCCATTGGGGTTAAATGACTTGCCCAAGGGAAGTATTAAGTGTCTGAGGTTGGATTTGAACTCAGGTCCTCCTGACTCCAAGGCCAATGTGTCACCTAGCCACCCCTGAAGGGCCAATTTCTGTGAAGTGTGAGAGGAGGCCTTGCTTCTCTGAAATGTGGGTGGGAATACTATGTTCTGTCAACATACAATCTTCACCTATTTTCTTACAGACTTTTGCACTCTATCCATAGTCTATTCTAGAGTAACCCAGGCTTGTCTGGGCATGACCAGGTCACCTAAGCAAAATGATGTCATATTTTGAGGGGTTTTAAATGCCAAACCGAATTAATATTTTATCTTAGAAATAACAGTGAACCACTGAAGCTTCTTTGTTGTTGTTTTGCTTTTCAGAGGGCAATTGGGGTTAAGTGACTTGCTCAAGGTCACACGGCAGGTTTTTGTGTTAAGTCTCTTGAGGCAGAATTTGAACTTAGGTCCTTCTGACTCCAAGGCTGATAATCTATTCACTGTGCCACCTAGCTGCCCCTGAAGCTTCTTAAACAGGGGTATGATATGATCAAAGAATGTTTCTTAATTCATTTTCTGATCCTCAGGGAGGAGCTGGTCTTTTTGAAAACTGTATTTTCCCCATATGTTTTTCTCTTTTCTTATGCCATAATGATAGATACACCAATTCACCTGCAGAAGCAATGGTTTCAAGAGACCTTTGACAGATTGTTTGCCATCACTAATTCATCAGAAGCTTTAGATGCTGGCATTCACCTGGTATCCGGGTAAGTGAGCAAATTTCAGGAGGGCCTTTAGAAAAATATTAAACACTTGTGAACAAACATGCTCTTCGTGATAAGATATGCTCACTTTGTGAGGAATGCCAGGGGACTTGGAAATAGTATTTGAAAAGTGGCTTCTTTCATGAAATGCAAGAGATAGAAAGATAATACTTAGCTGCTCTAGAGACAATAAACAATTGTTATTGTTCCTTGCTACAAAAAAAATATTATGTTTCTTTTCGGGCATGGTTAGTTAAGAATGACATGGTGGGAAAAAATGGCGATAGTGAGGGAAGAACCAAACATGATTTTCTGTGTGTTGAGACTAATTGTTTTCATAGCATGATATGGAAATATAGCAATAAAAGCATAAAATGTGTTGTATAGTAAGACTTCATTTATCTGGTGTCAGTGGAGGGGAGTGGATCTTCTAGATAACTCTTTTCTCCTTCTAAACATGAGAATGTTTTAATTTTATCCATTTAGATGGCCTTTAAAAATGTTTTACTGAGCTTTTGAAATATCACTGTCATTTCCTAATGTCTCCCCAGAGAATGTTTCTTATTACAAGTAAGTAAGGCTAAATGTTTTTTGGTGAAACCCCAAAGTTAGATAGATGCCAGTGTATGTTGATGTTTTACTGATAATTTTTCTTTTTATGTCATTTCTCAGTAACAACCCCTCCCTGGAAGAAAAAATAGCCCTCCTATGAAACATATAGGTAGCTAGCAATTATATAATGCTTTAAGGTTTACTGACAATGAAGGTTGTTAGATCCTGGAGTGAGTTACAAAGTTAAGGTGTACAATCATTTTCCTTGAGAAGTCTTAAGAAATGAAACCATTCCCATCCCTTTGGGATATATTGTCTGTGCTGAGCACATAGTAGGTAAGGTAACAGAAAAATATTTATTTAATTTACTTGTGGCCATTCTTGAAGACCCTGAAATGGGCAAAATGATTGAGGGACAGAGTCCTTTGATAATTAGGATGAATTACCCATATGTGCCAAAGTTAGAGCAAACTGACAGTATTTAGAGGGATCTTGCAGGTCCAAACAACAGAACTTACTACCTAGTTGTCAGGAATAATTATTTAAAAGAAACTAGCACATGGGCTGGTGTTCACCTAGCTCCACCTCTATCCTCCACCATACTTTCCACTAGGTGTCCCAGAGTTTTTGTCTCCCCTCCATGTAGCTTGGTCCAGTACTGCCCTTACCTTCACCAAAATGGCAGCTTGTTTCTTTTAGCTTGCCCTGGTATGATTTGGGGGCTTGTCCCAGGGTGTTTTTTTAAAGGGATTATATTCATGTAAATATAAAGCCAGAAGACCCTTTTTGAGAAACTAGAATTAACACTCTTCTTCAAAGTAAGGTCCCTAAGGGCAGGAATTACTTCATTTTTGCCTGTGTATCCCCAACACCAAGCCACAGTACCTGTCATATGATTTAATAGGTGTTTAGTAAATGTCTGTCGATTGATTATAATTGACTGTTAATAGTCACTTTAGAAGGGTATATCTTGCTTCTGATGTGCTGCATTGATCATTTTTTGGGACTCTGCTTTTGCAATTTCCTTCAGAGCCAGTTTACACGCTCCACTTGAAAAATCCTCTCATGGAATTATGGTCACACCTCGTTTCTCTGCTCTCTCAACAAATATTTGTTGTGTGTTTATACAAGGCACCACTGTGCTCTGTAGTGAGAGATGCCAAAATGAACAGCAAAGAGCTTATCAAATGGGAACAAGTGAGATAACATAGGTAAAGCACCTTGCCCACCTTCAATGGCCATAGACGTTGTTTTTGATAATGTTGTTGTGTGTGTGTGTGTTCCATGAAAACTGAAGAGCTCTCTTCATCCCAAAGCTGGCAGATATATAGAAGCGTTCCCCCCCAAGAGAGGCCCTTCTGGGCTGACACTGTGTTGGGATTTAGAAAGATGACTGAAGTGGAACTGAAGAAATTTCCACAGTATGTGTTTGGCCAAGCCTTTACTACCCTGAAATGTGAAAGTGTCTCCTATCTGCCCTGGCTGGAGAAAAGGTAGGTTCCCCCAAAGGTTCTTTCCTTCTTTCTTTTCTGCAAAAGAAGTTGCAATGATTCCTATCATAGGAATTGGGAATTTCTTGAGCACCTTCAGAGATCTTAGGATCCTAAGACTAGAGCTAGAAGGGCTGTTAAGGCCGTCTAGTCCTACTCCCTTTGTTTTATAGGTAAGGAAACTGAGGCCCAGGGAGTTAAAGTGATTTGCCTTAGGTCAAACAGATATTAAGTGTCACATGCTCTGAACCCAGAACTAGTGTGGGGGTTACAGTTGGCCAACCTACAATAAAAGAGACTGAGGCAGAGCTCTGAGTCAATAGCACTTTATTAAAAGGCCCATGGTCCTCTCTAATGAAGTGGACCTCAGATCTTCCTCATGATTTGAGATCCCCCTTCTTCCAGTACCTTATTTTTTATAGGGTTTGATATACAAATATGAAAAAGAGGCACAAAATATAGAATCTCATTGGTTGATAGACCTTGCTCTTGAGGGCCAAAAATGAAATATTAATGTGTGTGTGTGTGTGTGTGTGTGTGTGTGTGTGTGTGTGTGTGTGTGTGTGTGACAGGTTGGGTGAAGCATAGGTCATCTCCACTGACTAAGTGGTCAGAAGATGGTCACCTGCTCATGTCAGACAAGAGAGAATGATCTGGAGGTACAAAAAGAAATTGGGGGATTTTCCAAAGCATCAAGGCATCCCACCCATGCTGGGTTTGGGTAAATTTGAGTAAATTTGAGTAAAACAGGATGGAGATGTCTTTGTCCTCCTCATGGGTGTGCAAGTGAGCCTCATAACTTGGTAAATAAGTAGTAAATAATCTATTAAAGTTTGAGGTCTACTATGAGAACCTATCTATCCCTGACTGTAATATAGCAGGTGTCCAAATGAATTATTTTTTACATTCACCTTTTTTTTGGAGGGGGGAAGGTAGGGCAGTTGGGGTTAAGTGACTTGCCCAAGGTCACACGGTTAGCTCTGTGTGTGTGTGTGTGTGTCTGTGTGTCTGTGTGTGTCTGTGTGTGTCTGTCTTAAGTGTCTGAGGCTAGATTTGAACTCAGCTCCTCCTGACTCCAGGGCTGGTGCTCTATTCACTGTGCCATATTCATCCTTTTAAAAAATTGTTTTTGGGAGTGGCTAGGTGGCGCAATGAATAAGAGTGCTGGCCCCGGAGTTGGGAGGACTCAGGATTGGTTCTGGCCTCAGTACTTAGCACCCACATAAAAATAACTGGCCCTGTAACCTTGAGCAAGTTTCTTAACCCCAATTGCTTAAAAAAAAAAATGTTTTTGCAAAACTTATCTGTGTTTTCAGTGGCCTACACTTACCTCTGCAGCCAGTGGATAGCCTCCTGGATTTGGAATCAGAAAGTCCTGATTTCAGATCTTGTCCAGCCACTAACTAGCTGTGTGCTCTTAGGCAAGTCACTTAACTTCTCTAAGCCTCAGTTTTCTCATCTGCAAAAAGGGCACATTTGCAAGCAGAGTTGTGAGGATCAAATGACATAATATGTGTAAAAGTACTTTGCAAACCTTAAAGCATCATATACATGTTAGTTATTATTTATAACTTCAGGCCCTCATTTTTCTTTGCCCCAGACACCACCCCCCCAAATATGGGGCCTCCTGGGGATTTGCCATTCCTGAGTAGAGCTCCCCTCTCTACTTCATTCAGAATTTTCTCAACCTCTCTAATTCTCCCCTGCCCCAACTTAGCTATCTTATGTTCCATTCCTTTTGGACCCTTAAGACATCTTTCAGATGACAGCTGATTGTCTGAGAAACTTGCTACATTAATGGAAGAGGGTTTTCTTCCCCCTTCTCTCCTAGGATATAGCATAGGTGATTTTCTGAAGGTGAATGCCTTTACCTTTTTAGCCAACTCAAAGCAGTAGAAGTTTCAAGGCTGGATAAGAGCGAGGGATGTGTCATGAAGGGTTGGTGAGAGAGAGATATGTAGGCAGATATGAGGCACCCCTCAAGATGTAGGCAGCCACCCACTCTGCCTATGCATAGAGCTGGCCCAGAGAATAGGCGACACAATCGACACAATCATGGGTTGTTCCGCAGCCTCAGTAAGTAGCTGGTTTCCTCCTACTCTTTTTTTCATACAATGTTACAATGGTCACTTTCAGTCTGTAGTATTCAAAGTAAAAAATGTAAACTTCACCCAACAGGCTATCAGACAATAGTTGCAATGTAAGCATTACCCCCTTAAAAGTAATGTCAGCTTCGAAAAAATTTATTTCCTACCACAAATTAAGGTTTTAGAGTTCAACAAAGAACTAAAGACATTCATTTTTCCTAAGGGGAAGATGTCACTGTTTCATATAATTTAATGTAATAGCCCAAGAATCATGACCAGATAGCATTTTCTCGTGCCCCCTTCTTGCCCCTTATAGGAAGTTCCGTAAAGAATCATGGTGGGAAGGCAGCTTTGGAGATTATCTGGACCCTTCCCTTTCCTCTATCAGAATATCTAAATCATCCTGGATAGATGGGCATTCCTTCTCCCTTTAAAAATCTTGTGGACATGCCCATAGGATGAGAGAGCTGCTAGTCCAACTCCCCATTTTACTGGTGAGAAGACTGAGGATCACAGAGTTTGGTAACTTACCCTGGGTCACACATAATAAATGGCAGACTCAAGCTTTTAGCTCAGTTCTTCTTGAGTCTATAAATCAGCACTACACATACCATAAACTCTATTGCTAATCAAGCAACAAACATTTAAGTTACTATTCTGTACCAGGAAAGGCAGCTGGGCGGTGCGTAGGCCTGGAGTCAGGAAGACCTCAATTCAAATGTGGCATCAGACACTTATTAGCTGTGTGACCCTGGCCAAGTCACTTCACCCTGTTTGCCTCAGTTTCCTCATCTGTGAAATGGGCTGGAGAAGGAAGTGGCAAACCACTCCAGTATCTTTGCCAAGAAAACCCCAAATGGAGTAAGGAAGAGTTGGTCATGATTGAGCAGCAGCAGGAACTGTCTGGTACTGCTAATCTTTTTAATATTCAGAAAGAATTGTAAGCTCTTTGTGAGTAGGTATTGTTTCATTCTTTGTGTTATATCACCGCAGCATTTCATAGGCACTTAATAAGTGCTGATTAATTGATTAATAAGCAAGCCCAGTTCCCTCAGTAGAGTCACTGTTACAAAAGCACATATTTTTATTGCAACAAGACTAATGTCTCTCAATCTGTGGTGGTTCAGAGATTGGGCAAAGAATGCCAACCTGTGTATTTCCAGGTACTAGTCTCTTTCATTAAGTCTCACACTTCCAGGTTGTTCCCTACAAATAATGAATGACCTTTATTTTCCCCATCTGTAAAATGGAGATGATAATATTTGCACAACCAACTTCCTGGGATTGCTATGAATAAAGGGCTTTATAAACCACACAGTAGCATAGAAATGTGTTGCTGTTATCAGTGTACCGTACCACAGCTTGGTCTTATGCAACATCAGTTCTCTTCGGAAAGAAGCTCGTGACTTTTTCTGGAAGATTTTATTTAGTTTATGCAAGCCTATGGGGAAATGTACTTTGCAGAAAAATCTCATTTGCATATTATGACTACAGGTTATTAGTAAGAAGTGGTGTTTCTTCTTAAGACACTTGTCTTGATGTTTTTTCATTGGACGTCTAACCTCAGGATCACAGACTCTATCCAGAATAGTTGACAGCATGTTGCCTTGTGGTAAACATGTGAGATAATTTTAATAGCTAATATTTATATAGCATATGTTGTGAAGCATTTTATATATGCTGTTTCATTGTATCTCCACAGCAATCCTGAGTGGCAGGTATAAACTGAGGACAAGAGAAGTTAGGTGACTTGCCCAAGGGCATGTAGCTAGTAAGCCTCTGAGATAGGATTCAATTCTTGCTGACTCCAAGTTCAATGCTTTATTCACTAGACTACCTCCCTGATGATTTTTTTTCAATGCCTAGCTTAGGGGTGAGGAACTTTGAGGCCATATGTGGCCCTCTAGTTCCTCAAATGTGACTTTTTGACTGAATCCAAATTTTATAGAACAAATGCCCTTACTAAAAGGATTCATTCTGCAAAACCTAGACTTAGTCAAAAGGCCGCACCCAAGGATCTATCTAGAAGGCCACATGAGGCCTTGAAGTAACAGGTTCCCCACCCTGCTGGCCCACTATTTCCCAACCATTTCCTGAGTGGTAGCTGCTTTTTAGCTTTTCTCTTGCCTTATAATTAGTATCAAGGCTGAGATTGCTAGTTGCTGATGAGGAAGGGAATGGAGGTCCAGGCCTTAAGTGGTCAGGTGTGCATCATTGCTTCCCATCACCTGCCATAGAGTTCTCCGAAAAGGAACTCAGCTCTCAGACTACAAATACAAAAGCAAGACAGTCTCTACCCTTAAGGAACTTCCATTCTGATAGAGAGAGAAACAACATATATTAGAGAGTGGGGGCCAGGGCAAGGGAATGGGTTGGTCTGGGACGTGAAAGGGCTGATGATCCACTCACCCTTTCTAGAAACAATGGTATTGTTGATTTAGTTGTAGTTCCCTGGGCAATTAAGTAGTCAGGGTTGACTGGTTTTGAACCCAGGTGATTGGAAAAGTAGTGTCCCTCAACAGGAATAAGGAAGTTTGGAAGAAGGACAGGTTTTAAGAGAAGGCTAATACCTTGGGACTTGCTAGGTTTGAGAGGTCTATACATGTCCAGGGAGAACTATCCAGTAAGCAGAAGAAGAATGGGCCACCCAGCATGGTACACTGGATAATAGTCCAACCAAGGAGTCAGAGAGGGATCAGTCAGACAGTGAGGAGGAGAAACAGAGAGAACACTTAATCCTTTCAGTTCTGTGACTCTTACCCTGGGGCTCCCACTGTGCAGACTGGTGATACCTCACATGGCCCACTATTATCTGGGCTGGCTCCAGCCATGCTTTGTTCTATTCCCTTTTCTTGCGTTCCAGTCTAGTGCCTTTCCTCTGAAGCTTACCTTCCCTTTATACTGAATATACCTTACAGGTACATTTTCTTGGCCAAGTTCTTTTTCATTAGAATGTGAACTTCTTAGTACAGTGACTGGCACATAATAAGAACTTAATAAACCTTTATTGACCATTGGTAGAAGAAGTTCCTCACCAAGATCCCCCTTATGCCAGTAAAATATAATAGATCTCATCCAAAACAAACAAAAATCCAAATGTCATTCTGAAAATTTTTTTCTAAAACTCAGTAGGACTGGTGTGTGTGTGTGTGTGTGTGTGTGTGTGTGTGTGTGTGTATGTATGTATCTATGTATTATAACTATTGATTTAAAAAAGATTTTAAAAAATAACCCCTTTACAAAAATTGACTTTTTAAACTTTAATTTCTCTTAATAAATATGAAGCCACAGCAGCCTATAAGACAGCTCTAATTTTTTTCCTTTCTTCTGTGCCCATATAAGAAAAAAATTACTTGGCAAAGCTCACTTACCTTTGTAAACACCCACTTTTGTTTCTTTTGGAATGAGTCATATTTAAAGACTATAGCAAAAACCAATAGTTTATTCATCTCAGTCAAGGCCCCTAATCTTTAAACCATGTCTCACAGAGTTAAGTAATCCAGACTTGTAATAATCTTTCCCTCTGAAAATATCATCACTCTAAACCTTGTTGGTTACGACTTATATTTCAATTTGAAAGAGCTCAGCAGGTTCTTCATCCTCTAAGGATCCAAAGCTTATAGTGTCTACCTAATTCTTTTCTTGATTTCCTGTAATCAGACATATAGTATCCTGCTGGCTTTTTAATGCAGTTTCACATTGAAAACTGATCATAGACTAAATTTGTGTCACTGCTTAGAACAAAATTACTTTTGATGATATCAGTAGATGGCTAAAGCAATGGTTAGTATTTATTCCCAAGTATAGTACAACCTAGAATCATTGCATTTTAGAACTGGAAGGGCTTTAGAAATAATCTGGACACTTTATATATGAGGAAGCTGAATCCGTTAAAAGGCTTGGGAAGGTGTCCTGAGCTCAGATATTAGGACAGTACAAATGATTGGTTGATATAAGTAAGGGCTAGAAAAGAGCATGTGTATTTGGCCTATAAGGATACAGTTGTTGAGTACAGCATAAAGATACATGTTGCAAGATCTATTTTAGGCTAGTGTTGCATTTCTCTTGTTTCCCTTTCCCCCCAAGGAGATTGATCTCACAGTGGTGTCTGGTGAGAGCACAACCTCCAGGTCTAAGGAGATGGGAAACTGCTTTGGTGAGGGCTTTTTCCTAGAACAGGGGAATGGTACAGACCACATCACTATTACAAAGCCTTCAGTTATTCATTTCCCAGCCCTGACCCATTGCAATCATCATCTTATTATTATGTTATGTTTTATACATGTGTAATACACGTTATTATTATGACAGCATTTATATAACACCTAGTATAGTACAAGCACTATGTTGAGTGCATTATAAATATCTCATTTGATCCATGCAACAATCCTGGGAGGCAGATGCTGTTATTATGCCTATTTTACAGTTAAGGAAACGGAAGCAAACAGGGGTTAAGTGACTTGCCCAAGGTCATATAACTAGTAAGTGTCTGAGACCAAATTTGAACTCAGGTCTTCCTGACTCCAGGTAGAGGACTTTACAGTCTTCCACCTAGTTGCCAACATAGACATCATAAGCAACAGACATTTAACTGAGATCCTATTATATACGGGGCACTTTGTTAAGTGCCAAGGCTGCAAAGAGGTACAAAGCATGATCTCTGTCCCCTGTGGCTTTGGGGGCACAATAATGAGGGGTTAATTATCCATCTGGAGACAGAACACAAATATAAGACAGAAGCAGCAATTAGAAAAATGGGTTTATGCATATTGAACACACATTTTAAAAAGTTGGCCTGCGTTTAATAAACCGTTTGGTTATGTACATTCTTTGAGACATGATTCCTGTTTTCATTTTTAAGCTTCTTTCCTTATTTCTTAAGGCCAGACATGTGGTGGTACTTTAGGCTTGTGATGCAGTAAGTAGGTTTTTGCTCTGAAGGATTTAGGACATACGTTTGAACAAACAAACATAATTTGGCCACCATTTACTTGGGTCTGGTGGGCCTGAAAGGACTTCAATCACAGTGTCTTTCTGGAAGAGCTAGGTTGTCCTAGCTCCAGTAAGACCAATTTGTCCTTCCAATTAACCTGAATGCTGTAGATGGCCTATGATTTGGAAAATTAGATTGTTCAAATAAGTCGCCATTTGCTTCTATCTTGATAATTTGTTCTTTCCCCAAATCATTACCAGTCTAGACTTCTTCATTTGGCAGACATTTACTCTGTTCTGCACAGAGCACTATGCCAGGCACTATGGTGAATTTAAAGAGAATTAAGGCATGATCATATTAGGCTTGTAATACAGCAAGTAGTTTCTACTCTGAAGGATTTAGGACATAACATTTTAACAAACGAGCATAATTCCAAATGACTAAGTTGTTTTGACTATTGTAAGTACCCAAATTAACTACAAAGGACCTATCTGCATCCAGAGAAAGGACTGATCAATAGAAGTACATATAGAATGATTTTACATACATACATACATACATATATACACACAACATATTTGTATCTAATGGTAGCTTTCTCTAAGGTGGGGGGGAGTAAAGAAAAAAGGGAAAAAAGAAAGTTACATGATAACATCATATATTTAAAAGGAATAGCCAGGTGTACATAATAGATTTGCAGTCTCATGTGCAATCATCTTTTTTTCTATTCTATCATGTTATGGAAGTGCTTGTTTTATTTCTTAAGTTCATAATAAAGTAAATAAAATAAAAAAATAAATAAGACATGGTTCCTCTGACTTCAGGAAGGTTATAATTGAATTGGGGGAATGAGGCGTTCACAAATGAAACATTAAAACAAGTAAACAATACAAAAATCACAAAGCAATATATAATTTAAATGTTATTAAGTGATACATATGTTGCATTCAGGTTATTAAATTAGATTTGTATTTATTCAGCATCTAGAATAGCCCAGAAACTGAATAAAGCATAAAAAGACTCAGGGCACTTAGTTGACTTATCTTTGAATGATCTAAATGGATGGCCATCTCTGCTCAACTTTAGGATGCTTATTAGAATTTTGCACTTAAATATATTCTTCTTGAGTCTGAAGAACAATTAGACTTGTTCTTTTGGCCCCAGAAGGAAGGGTCAAAGGGTAGAAGCTGCAAAAATGCCAATTGAGGCTTGATGTCAAAAAAGAGCTTCCTATGAGTTAGCGATGTCCCAAAGTCGAATGTGCTACTTCGTGAGGTGAAGAGTTCCCACTCCTTAGAGGTCTTCAGCAGAACTTGCCTAACTCCTTCTGGCATATACTAGGGCGATGATTCTTTTTAGTTGGATTTAGAATGGCTGCCGAGTTCTCTTCGACCTCTCAAATTCTTGGCACTATGATTCTGTGCTATGAAATACCTCATAACATCTGCCCTCTTTAACTCACTGCCATATGGGCTTATTCATCAAGCAATTGGCACATTTATTAAGAGCCAAACACTGTGCCAGGTGCTAGAGATCCAAAGACAAAGAATAAAGAACTCCCAGCTCTTAAGGATTTTCATGGTATTTTCTTTGTGATATATGGGAGCACTAGTGACCACCATGCCTTATCTTGTCATCTGTCTTCTTCCTAGGATAAGAGGAAGCGGAGGCCAGGTCCATACCAGAAAGGTAGAAGATCTGTGGGAGCTTTATGGCTTATATGATGTTGTTGTCAATTGTTCAGGCCTTGGAAGCAGAGAGTTAGTAGGTGACTCCAAGCTTTTCCCTGTGAGAGGTCAAGTACTTAAAGTTCAGGCACCCTGGGTGAAGCATTTTATCCGAGATGGGGATGGACAGGCCTATATTTACCCAGGAATCTTCAGTGTAACACTAGGTGGAACAAGACAAAAAGATGACTGGAATCTGTCCCCTGACCCACAGACTAGCAGAGACATTCTTGCCAAGTGTTGGGCTCTTGAGCCATCTCTTCAAGGAGCCTGGGATATCAAAGAGAAGGTTGGCTTGCGTCCATCACGGTCAGGAGTGCGACTACAGAAGGAGATATTAGTACGGGGTGGACATCAACTACCTGTGGTTCACAACTACGGCCATGGTTCTGGTGGCTTCTGTGTGCACTGGGGCACTGCTCTCCAGGCTGTTCAGCTGGTCAAGGAGTTAATCACCACCTTGAAAATCTCCACTTCCAAGGCAAAGCTGTAGATACTATGAGACTGTATATAGTACCATGTAATTGGTCACCAGCAATAGGCTTCAGTCAAATGCTAAGATGGCATAGAGTGTGAAAATTGAAATCCAAAAGACTTGGGTTTGAATTCTGTCTTAGATACTTTCATGACTATGTGATGCTAGACAAGTCACCCCCTTTGGGCTTCTGCTTCCTCATCTATAAAATAAGGATAATAATAGCAGCTACTTCATAAGGGTAAAGTGCTCTGCAAACTTTATATATTAGCTATTATAATAATAAAAATAAACTGGGGGGTATAAACTCACTAAGTGTTTTCAGTAGTACTATGATGGATGTAGTACACAGGACACAAATTGTTGGGGTTTATTTTTGTGTGTGAGGCAATCAGGTTTAAGTGACTTGCCCAAGGTCACACAGTTAGGAAGAGTCAAGTGTCTGAAGCTGGATTTGAACTGACGTTCTCCTGACTTCAGGGCTATTGCTCTATTTACTGTGCTAGCTGCTCTGGCAGGATGCTAATTTTCTGAGGACATTAAAGTCTTCCATATGCTCTTGCTTGTTTGTGATGTCAGAGCAGGCTGTATCAAGTCTCAAAGTATGACAGAACCTCCTCAGTGCAATCCATAGTCAATTAAAAGAGTTTAGACTTCACAATCTACATAGGAAAAATCAAGTGGATGAATAACTAATGTCTTCATCACGAGAAACAGCCTAATGAGTGAATTAGTTAATTAGGCCTGGTATTACAAAATGAATAATGAGCTGGACCCATAATTGAATGAGAGAATGATCTAGATTGCATTTAGGAAATGGTAATGCTTTTAATGATTTCAAGCTGCTCTGTGATACACACAAAGACCATCTTTATAACAAGAATATTCTCTTTATTTTACGATATCATTGTGGAATATTCCAATCCCTGAAAAGTCAAATTTATAAGTGACTAAAAGGCCATGGAAATGTATGAAGGAGGGATAAGTTGGTTACAACCTATTACCAACAAGGATTTGCATGGAAGAAGATATATCAAAGATATCATCATGGAAATGGATGGTTGGAAAAGGAGGTGGCCTGGTCATATAGTAAAGGGAAAGGATAACAGATGGATGGCCCAAATGTCACATAACCACAGAGTGTTCAACAATGTAGAGAAAAGTGTCTAGCATGTTGGGTAGATCCTCTCTGGAGCATTTATGGGGAGAAAGGAATAAGAACTGCCCAAGATGAAAAGGAGAGAAGGGATCATGGCTGTGAAGGGCCTTCATGCTCATCTATGACTTCAGAGATCCATTGAAATATTATAGCCCTAAAGTCAGAAGGGACATTAGAGTCCAACACCTCATTTTACAGAGGGGGAAAATGAGGCTCAGAGAAGTGAAGTGACTGGCCCAAGATCTCACAAGTAGAAAGTGACAGAGCCAGGATTTGCAGTCAGGTCCAAGTCCTCCTGTACAGGCCCCCTCAAGTTTATGAAATCCTGCCTTGGGCACTTACTAGCTGTGTGACTCTGGGCAGGTCACCGAAACTTTTGAGCCTCAGTTTCCTCTTCTGTAAAATGGGGATAATAATAGCCCCTACCTCACAGAGTTGTGCAGATAAAATGAGATAACATGTATAAAGTGCTTTGTAAACCTTAATTGCGAGTTATTTTTCTTATTGTTTTATAGTTTGTTTTTTACAATCTGTGAAACGCTCTCTTCATAACACTGTGAGTATAAGCATTGTTTTACAAATGAGTTGAATGAAGTTTAAAGAAATTCGATGCTATTGTGGTAAGAAACCTGTTTCCCTTCCTCCCTCTTATTATCTTTCCCACTTACTATCTGAGTAGCCTTGGACAAATCATAAACTCCAGGGCCTCATTAAATGAAGTGGTTAGACTGGGTGCACCTCCCCCCAACACCTCCAGGTCCCTTCCAGTGCTATGCCTATGACCCTCTGGAACCTGTTCTCTCTGAAATACCTTGCCCCTGATCCCCTTACTAGTAAATTTTAAGAGCTGGAAAGGGACAACTTAAACCCAAGACTTTTGACTCTAAACTGGACACCTTTTCTTATGATATCTTGGATCAGTGGTGTGAACATTGTTTTTAGAGTCTTGCTTTAGGACTAAGAATATTTGCCCATGAAGAAGATGTTCAGTACTACCTTTCCTACTTTTTGAAAATTGGCACTAATATGTCTAATAGGAAAAACATCGGTAGATGTGTGAAGTAAAGACTTATGAAACTATGTAGAACATAACCGTAACTTATTTTGTCAAAAGCAAAATTTATTTTAGTCTGTGTAGCCAAGGATAGCTGTTCATTTTCATGTGTGCAAGAACTGTGTGTGTGTGTGTGTGTGTGTGTGTGTGAGTGTGTGTGACATCTTTTGTATCTCAATTCTAGTGTAGAAAGTAAAGGATGAAAACCTTTGTATGTCCACATGATACTTATATGCTCTGTTATTTTCAGGAGACAGTCCATTTACCATGATATTTTTCCTAGATGAAATCGCAGAGACACACAAATCATTGTTGTTGACTAAAAGTATTATTTATCTGAATAATAGCAGTAACTTTACGTTTCCTAGTTTAGGACTGGTGATAGTGGCAGTAACTGGTAAAACTTCTCCCATACCAGAGATTGGCATTAATTTAATAACTGTTTTGGAAGACCTGTCCCCATGTTTTTCTCCATTAAAAAAAGTAATTGAAAATTGCTTGTATTGTGATTATCTGATAAACAAGTACTGGTGTATTAGTTGGAGCATTTTTCTAAATTCTGCTGCAATTACAAATTCAAAAGGTTAATTTTGTAATAAAACAACAAGAATTGTAATAAAGTTTTGTAATAAAGATGGAATGACCATTCCGAATGGAAGAAAACCAATTGTTTCTTTTTTATTGATGACAATAATTTTTCCTCCTCTGTAGGGATTGTTTCACTCCTTGTATTGTGTCCCCAGTGCCTGGAGTGTAGTAGGTGCTGAATACATATTTGCTAGTTGAACACAAACTGTCAACTAATTAATATTTACTGGGGTGGTCTAAAGCTAAATGTAGTCTATAAAAAACCGGGCAGAGGATGTGAGGGTGGAGTGAGTAACTGATTCACTCAATCACCCCATTCTTACATTGTTCTCTCATTTTAATTTTTTTGTGAAGTATCTAAATTCTTTTTTTTTTTGCCTTTTGGAGGGCAATTGGGGTTAAGTAACTTGCCCAAGGTCACACGGCTAGGTTTTTTTTTTTTGTTTGTGTGTGCATTAAGTGTCTGAGGCCGGATCCAAACCCAGGTCCCTCTGACTCCAGGGCCGATGCTCTACTCACTGCGCCACCTAGCCGCCCCTCTAAATTCTTAACTACATTTTATCTAAATGTATAATGGACTATATATGTACTATAAATGTACTATAGTCATCTATATTATGTTAGTGGAAATCTATTTATAATGGAATAGGAAAGAAAGTGATACCAAGTCTCTCTCATTACTATTCATGGCAGTGCAAATATAGTCCCAGGACCTGGAAAAAAGAGGATGGGGTTTGCAAGGCTGGTATTAGGCAGAAATCCAGACACCTAAATAGACAGCATTGTTCAATAGTAGGAAATGAACAGAGCCAGAAGTAGGGGTCAGGGGGTAAGTATCTAGTCTCCAGAAGGACAAGAATGACAAGTCCAGTCCTGTAGAATCTGGCATACCATGCAAAGAATCAGGGACAAGGTTACAAAGGGTTCAAGGCAAGAATGCGATCACTGGGAGGAGTCTAAGAACTTAATTCTTGGATTCAGGGCACAAGGTCAAATTGGGACCAGCTGCAAGTCTGACCTCACTTTGCACCAATGAATTGCTGGCTTAGGACTTTATAGTCCACCTGCAAGATGTTCCTTATTAAGCATAATGTCAGGCTTTACTTGAGTTTTTCTTTTCTGTAGGCCAAGGAGAAATGTTTCTGTTCTGGGTTTATTGAGCAGTTAAATTGCCATAGGTGAGTGTTCTACTAGCCTAGGTGAAATAGTGGATGCCAGCCCTATTCCTGGCGGGAAATAATAGGGACTCACTGAAGAAGTTTGCAAGGACCCTGGCAAAGTAGGTTTTTATTGCCCCTGCAAGGGTGAGGTTCTGTGGGCCTAGACTATTGACAAGGGCAGCATCAACAGAAGGCTACTGGGTCTTCAATATCTCCTTTTCCACTGGCTCCTTCCCTGTAACCTACATGTTCAAATCTCCCTAGCCCTTATTATTTTTTTTCAAAAGGATTATCATGACTTTTCACTTTGTCAGCTCTCTTCTCACTTATGGAAAAAGTTGCCTGTGCCCAATGCTCTTACAATCTGACTTCCCCTTCCAGCACTCTGCTGAAACTGCTCTCTCCAAGGTCATCAGTGACTTCTTAATAAGCAAATTCAAAGGTTTCATCTCCACCTGTCTGTGTGACATCTGGCCCCAGATGTCCCCATGGTGCCTTATATATAACATGTCAGCATTATTTTCCCCCTAAACCTAAGCCTCCCTCTGACATCTCTATTTCTGTCAGTGGTGCCACAAAATCCCATTTTCTAAAAGAAGCTTTTCTCTGGCCCTCTTCATGCTAGTCTTTCACCTAAGATTATTTCCAATATGTCCTTTATATGTCTTATTTGTACATGGTTGTTTGCATGTTGTCTCCTCCATTAGGCTATGAACTCCTTGAGAACAGGGATTGCATTTGCTTTTATTTGTATTCTCAACATTTAGCACAGGGTCTGGAACAGAGTAGTGAGAGAGATGATTATTAATAAACAATGATTTGGGGAGTTCCAGGGTCCTACACTTCTTCTAAAGTTCTGATTTTAAAAAGCCCAGTCTCTTGAAGGACATTGCAGATAATGAGATTGAACTAACACCCCACCCTTGTAGGCAAGCTATGGCATTCTGCTCAGGCTTGGGTGGGGCATAAATTCTTTGACTAGATGGCCTAAGTCTGGGGGGGGTGGGGGAACCTGATTTGGGCATAGAGATTGTCCAAAGGTAAAATGTTGTCCAAAGGTAAAATGTTGCCACTATCAGCCCCTCATTTTATTTTATTTGCTTTTTGGAGGGGGGAAGGCAGGCCAATTGGGGTTAAGTGACTTGCCCACAGTCACACGGCTAGTAAATGTTAAGTGTCTGAGGCCGGATTTGAACTCAAGTCCTCCTGACTCCAGGGCTGGTTCTCTATTCACTGCTACACCTAGCCACCCCAAGCCCCTTATTTTAAATAGCCCACCTCCCATTGTGTTAACCAGAGTTGATTGCCACCCCTCAGGAACACCTACTCTTGGAAGGGTATTGAAACTATGAGCAGTCCAACCACAATGATTGTCTTTGGTCTAAGAGAGATAGCAAAATGACCATTCTTTTACTTATAATGTGCTGACCTTATTGATAAAATGATTAAATTACCCAGAAACTATGTCTCTCAGAATTATTTTAATCACCACAATAAGTGTTTAATAAATGCTTGTTGACTTGCTAAAGAGTCAACTTCTCAATGGACCACACCTCACTTGTTTGCTTGTATTGGACACGGTAAGTCTGTGCTAGAAAATTCTATGGTGCTCTCCCACCACATGGAGACAAAATGGGATCTATGTACAGAAAGGTTGTGGAAGGAATCTAGGGGTAATCTAGAGGAGGAGTTTGGGGAGGGTCTTCAGGAGAGTTAATGAAGTCAGGTAACAGTTGATTTGGGGATAGATATTTTGATAGGCTCAAGGGTGGGAAGTAGATAGACAATGGAGGGCCAAGCTAGTAACGAAGGTTTGGGCAGAACCTTAATGAAAGGCTTGTGGTCTCATTGAAATGCCTCATCAAATGGGATTATTCAATCAGAATTCAAGGGGGTTCCCAGAGCCTGTATCTCATCAGTTTCCTCTTCCCTCCCTCATTGCTAGTGATTCCCTTTTGAGAATACCTTTTATTTATAGTGTATATCTTGCAGGTACTATTTGATTTGTATGTTGTTCTCCCATTAGACTGTAAGCTCCTTGAGGACAGAGACTGTTTTTGCCTTTCTTTATATCACCAGCACTTAGTACAGTCCCCAAAATAGAGAAGGCTTAGTAAGTGCTTCTTGACTGATTGTGTTCAGCGTTCGTTAGGCTTATGCAAGTCTCAAAGACTCAGTGCAAAGTGGGTCTGCTCCTGGCAAACCCTAGAAGCCTCAGGCTCTCAGACCTATTCAAGGCTCTTTCTATCTCTGTCTCTCCTCTGACTTCCCAGGAGTCTGTGAAGCCTGTGTCTGTTTTCTCTCAAATGCTAGCATCTTCTAACCATGGTCCCTGAACTATCAAGGTTTGATGGTCCTTCCCAAGTCTTCCAAAACTTTCAATACAATTAAGTAAACATTTACCAATTACCTACAGAATACAAATCACCACACCAAGACAGATACTGAGTTTAGATAAGACAGGGCCTTTTTCCCTCAAGGAATTAGCTGTCAAATTAATAAGGAGATGAGACATAGATGGCAGTAACTAAATTTTATCCAATGACACCTGATAAGTACTTAAGGGAAGTATGAGCTCTTTGAGAAGAAGAGCTCTATAAGCTTGTTCCCAATAAAAGGGATCAAGAAAGGTGTTATGGAAGCAGTATTAACCAAGTTGAGATTTAAAGAATGGACAGGAATTCAACAGGTGGGAAAGGGAAAGGGAGACCACACCAGATACAGAAAACAGCATGAACAAATGCTCCAGCGTAGGAAAGCACAGAGTAACTCTAGGGACTAGAGCATAGTGTATATCTAAGGATGGAAAAGTAGGATGGCCTTTGATTGTAGAATGGATGCCAAACTAAGGTCTTTGAATTTTATTTGATAGTGGGGAGCTCCTGAAGATTTTTTGAGCAGAAAACAGACATGACCAGATCTACATATCAGGAAGATTATCCTGATATGGTAGAATAAAGGATGGATAAAAGGAAGAAAAAATTGAGCTAAGAAAACCTGTTAGGAGGCTATTGTAATATTCCAGGTGGATAGAAATGAGGTCTGTGTTAGAATGGTAATAGTGGGAATAAAGAAGAAGGGATATATACAAGAAATATTGCAGAGAGAGGACTGACAAGGTTTGGGAAATAATTCTGAGAGGTGATGGGGAGGAAAGAGTAAAAGAATGCACATGAATTTTGGGCGTTGGCAAGTAGGTGAATGAATCCAGATAATGACTGGGACTGGATCAGAGAGAAAGAGCTGTATAATAACTCCATAAGCCTCTCTAATCCAAATCAAGAAGCATTTATTAACTACCTACTATATACCAGGCACTATGTTAATTCTTCTGTGAAGCTGTCTTGACATTTACCCCATAGAGAAGTCAATGGCAGTGAGTTTGGAAATATGAGGCCATTTCTGTAATGTGGCATCAAGAATTTACAGCTGCAAAGGTTAATGGGAAATAGGGGTGAGGACCAAATAGTTATTGTCATTGTATTGCTTTACTAATTTTGGCTAGCTTTGTACTATGCTGTATGCTTAAGAAATGCCCTTTGGAAATTATCTTCAAACCCTTAAATCTAAAGATGTAATACTGTGTAGTAGTATAATGGAAAGTACATTACATTAGAAATTAGGGGTTTCTACTAGTAATCCTTTGTATGACCTTGTTCAAATGACTTAATTATTCTAGACATCTCACCTCTAGAATGAGGGAGTTAGACTAAATAGCTTCATTCCTTTAATAAACATTTATAAGTGCCTACTATGTGTAAGGCATTGTCCTAGGTGTTGGGGATACAAAAATGAAAAAATATCTAGAGACTTAAAATCAACTATTGGGATATGCTGTGCAAATATATAGTTATAATACAAATTAGGATGAATTCAGTGCATAGGAGAGATCAAACAAGGAAGCGTGAGATATTTGGGAAGGAAGGATCAGCTCTCACTGACATGGTGGTAGAGGAATTAGCCTTGGCTTTGTAAGGCAAGTGGTACCTGAACTGGGTCTTGGAGAGATGGAAATATTTCTTTTTTTAAATCATTTTACATTTAATTTTTATTTTTTCCTTAATTACATGTAAACAAAATGTTTTTTGCATTCCTTTAAAAATATTTGAGTTTCAAATTCTCACCCTCCTTCAGTCCTCTTTGAGAAGACAAGGAGTTTGATGTAGATTATACATGTCCAGTCATGCAAAACATTTCCATGTTAGCCATGTGCAAAAGAAAAGGAAGACCAAAAACATAAGAATAATAAAGTAAAATAATAAAATAATAATAATACAATAAAATATTAATAAAATAAAATAATAAAAAACAATAAAGTAAAAAAATGCTTCCAACAGTTCTTTCTCTGGAGGTGGATGGCATTTTTCATCATATGTGAAGGGAAATATTTAAATAGGTTGAGCTGTTCATAAACTATAGGATTTAGAGCTGGAAACAACCTCAGAGACTATATCTAGCCTAATGTCCTCATTTTACAGGTGAAGGAAACTGAAGTCCAGGGAGGTAAGGTAACTTACCTAGTCACTCAGGTAGTGAGTGTCAGAAGCAAGTATGAATGGAAATCTACTGTGTCTTATGATATGGGAATGGGGTTCAGAGGATATTGTCAAGAATGTGACTGGAGCTGATCTTATGACAGAGTTGTCATCTCAAGCCTTTTATATATTCTCTAAGACCTCATAGGACTTGTAGCAAGGGCCTAACAGAAGATGTCAGGGCTATGAACAACACTGAGGAACACGGAGACTCCTAGGCAAAGCCCTCTAGCAGCTACCCCATCTCCCTAAGAGCATTGTTGTTTTCCTATGTAAAGGTCTCTTTTGCCTCATGCCCTCTTTCTGTCCCTCAAGGATAATAAACTCTGCAATCACAGTATAATGGGCCAGATTTAAAACAAGAGTCTAGGAGTTTGGGTTTTCTACGCTTTCACCTGCTGGTTCCAGGCAGGCT
>WOXC01008303.1:0-15709 GCA_011680675.1 Gymnobelideus leadbeateri
TTAAAACTTTGAATTCCAGATTCTTCCCCTTCTTTTCTCATCTCCCACCCTTGTTTCAGTTGAGTTTGACTCTTCATGACCCCATTTGGGGTTTTCTTAGCAAGGATACTGGAATGGTTTTCTATTTCCTTCTTCATTTTACCCCTTAGGAAACTAAGGCAAATAGGGTTTAATGAGTTGTCCAATGTCACACAGCTAAGTAAGTGTCTGATGTCAGATTTGAACTCAGGAAGATGATTCTTCCTGATTCCAAGCCCATTGTTCTCTCCACTGTGCTACCTAGATAGCAAACACATATTGATCAGTGCTTCCTAAAGCACTGTGCTTGCTGTATAGATTTTAAGCTCTGCACCAACCATGGCAGTCAATATTGCAACAATCATACTCTTTATGGGGGCGTGAGGAATCCAAAACCCAGTGGCAATTGTGTGATTGTTGTGTCCAAAGGATGGCTTGAGTGAATGAATTAACCTTTTTTTTGTCAACAATTTCTTATACAACAAGGCCAGAGCTATAGTTAGGGAAGTGATGACCATGGCCAGGAAACAAGCTGATGTTTGTTTGATGATAATGTTTATCATCCCTGTGGTTAATAGTGACTTAAAAAAACACAACTGATAAACCAAAATGTTTTACAAAGGCATATTTACTGAGAAAATACAATAAGGACAGAAGCACAAGGCTTTCCCCCCAAACACTTAGAGATACACTCCCCAGGGCCACCTTGATCCCTGGCTAGGGTGAGCTCAAATTTTGGGCAGTTTCTATATGGCATTTGCTTAATAATGGCTTTAGCAAGGGAGAAACATTTCTCAGAACTTACTGAAATTATGGCTTTCAACTAATATTGATATGCATTTAGTAAGAGTTTGAGATGTGTAAGTATTATGCTAGGCACTGGGCACACAAGTACAACTCTGAAAGAGTGCCTTCCTCAAGAACTTTACACTTTAGGGGAGGGTGCATCCAGCCTGTGCCCACACAGGAAAATATAAAGAATATTCTAAGTGATACAAAAGCATTTCTGGAGGCAGAGTGTGTGAACAACTGAGGACTTCAGGAAACGTCTCAGGTAGGATGGAGCCCCAGAAGCATGGCTTGAAGGAAGCTAGGGCAGAACAGAGGAGGACGTGAATCTCATGCCAAGTAGTAGACATGAAGAAATGGCTTTCCTGGATGATTATCTCAATCTCTCATAGTAATATTTGCCATGGCTTAAGCTTTGCTGGTGAGTCACTCTTCAGTTGTGTCTGACATTTTGTGATCGTGTTTGGGGTTTTCTTGGCAAAGATCCTGGAAGGGTTTGCCATTTCCTTCTCCAGTTTATTTTACAGATGAGGAAAATGAGGCAAACACGGGGAAGTGAACAAATCATGGTAATAGTCGATAATTTCATCAAATATAACGACACTGATGAGACAATATGCCAATTTTTGGGGGGGCAATCCTCAGGGGAAAGTCATGTCTCTCATACTAGGTACTTTAGCCAAGCTTGCCTCCTCTTTGCTCCTCACACAGAATCCCATCTTTCATCATTGTGGCTTTACCTGGGACATCCTTCATGTCTCAGACTTACTCGCTCTTTGCACCGGTCTTATGGAGTCCTCTTTTTCCCTTGAAGATGCACCTCAAGAACCATTTTCTCCTTGATGCTTTCTCTCATCTCCTCTCTCCCCACCCTAACAGCTAGTGCTCTTAGTTCCAAATTACATCGTATTCAATTACCAGGTATGTGTATATACACATCCACTCATATGTGCATATATGTATACCTGTGTTCAATTTTTTATGCCCTGTCCATAATTCACATTAGAATATAAACATATGAGGAGTGAATTTTATTTTATTCTTTGCATTTTCAAACCTAGCACTTAGTACAGCACCTGGCACCTAGGTAGTGCTTAATCAATATTTGTTGATCCACTTCATCCTGATCTCCATGGAGACAGACTCCTCCATGTCACATCACTTTTTGGCTCCACTTTCTCTTTTCTCAGATCTTATTCTCTCTCATCTCAAGCCCTGAATAGCCATGATCTTGAATCCTTTTTTTCTTGGAGAGTTATCTCAGTCCCTAGAAGCCTGTGGGAGGGGCTTCAAAGGCAGTGGAGCAATACAGAATAAAACTGGATAGATAGGTTGAAGTCAGTTTATGAAATTTTTTGATACTAAGTAGAAAGGTTTGCATTTCATCCAAGAGGTATCAGGGAATCATTGGAGTTTGTTGACTAAAGGACTGACATTCTGAATTTATGCTTAAAGTAAATTACTTTGGCAGCTGAATGGAGGATGGACTTGAGAGAGGATGCACTAGCTCTTAGACCATTTGTGAGGTTACTTCTATTTTCTAGGCAGTAAGTGGTGACAACCTGAACTTGATTGGTGATCAAATTAGTGGGGGAAAAGAGGATGATTTAAGAGCTGTGGACAAGACTTGGCAATTAGTTGGATTTGGTGGATGAAAGCAAGGGAGGTGTCAAGGATGTCTCTGAGGAAGATGATATGAAAGGTCGTAACTTCAACAGGAATAGGAAAGTTTAGGAGAAATTTGGGATGTATGGGAAACCTTATGAGCACCACCAAAGACAAGGTGAAATTGAAATAGCTTCAGGATATCCATTTGAAATGTCCAAAAGATAATTGTTTCAGCTGACTTTGGGAATGGAAGTCTGGTAGAGATATGCACGTATACATATGGCATCTAAGTGTACAAACATACAAGCATGTATGTACATATGTGCATATGTTTCTATATACTCTGCATTAAGCTTGCACAAACACTTTATTTGCTAAAATCTGAACGTGTTGTTGTCCCCAAGAGCCTTTAAGTTGCTTAAAGATTTGGACTATTTCACTTTTTTATTTGTATTCCCAGAAAGCTGCGCAGTGATAGAAACATAGTAGGCATTTAATAAATGTAGGTTGATTTATTGCCTCTAGGACAAAGAACTGATTCAAATTTACAAGAATAAGAACCATTCCCTAATTGATAAATGATGAAAGACATAACCAAGAAGAGAAATGGAAAATGGGAATTGTGACATTGAAAATTGATACCTCACTTCATTCTGTATTATTGCCTTCAGGTGTATAAGATAGTTTGTCTTCTTTATTAGAGGTTAACTTCCCCATTTCTCTGGGCTACAGGCCAGACTCATTAAGCCAATGTGGTCATAAGATGCTCTGCCTAGTTACAACTAGCACCAGACCATTCCGGTGGAACGGTTGGCCTAAAATACTATTTTCCAGAGGGTGCTGATTGATTTTCTGTTTTCCTCATTGCCCTGGACTTTGGATATATCCTTTTGCAAGACAACAAATCAGTCAAATACAAATCCACCCTAAACCTTCATTCCTCTTCTATTATAGACAAACCACAATCCATCCTAGTTTACCATCACTGGACCTTATGTAGCCAACTTTATAAACAAATGCTCTTTCTGCTGTAAGGAGTCTCTGGTCATTGAGGAGCCATTGACCTATATTGCTGGAAGCTAATAGCCTTGCAAATAAATAGATTGTGCTAAACAATTTTGCCTCAGTTTCTTTTTGTCGTTAATTTTTATCATGACAGAATTTTTCTCAGGGAAAAATTCAAGTTATGATTAGATAACTTTATGAGAAAAATGTTCTAAATCACCATTAATTAGGGAAACTAAAATTGTAGCAATTAAAATTATATATATCGTGTTCCATATTGGCAAAGTAGAAAGATGACAAATATTAGGGTTCATAGAAAGGTAGGTACATTAACGCAGTATTGATATAACTATGAAATTGTACAGCTTGAAATTTGGAAAGAAATTTGGAACTCTATTGCCAACATTATTAAATGGTGCATACTCTTTGATTATGTGGCCTATAGCCACAAAGAGTTAAAAGAAAGAGGAAAGGCACTTATGTGTACAATCATTCGTGACAGATCTTTTTGCGGGCCAAAGAACTGGAAACTAATTGGATTCCCACCAAATGGAGAACAAATGTTGATATTTGAATGTAACAGAATATGATTGTGTTGTGATAACATAGGAGACAGTTTCAGAGAAATTGGGGAAGATTGTGTGTAAACCGATGAAGAGGAAAATAACTCAAACTAGCAGAACAATTTCTAAAATAGCAATAACACGGCTAATACAAACAGTTTTAGAATGATTAAGAACTCTGATCATTCAAAAGACCAAACATGATTTGACCGTGCTGGTGATAAAGAATTGTATCCATCTTCTAAAAGAGTAGTGATGAACCAATTACATAGAATGTGACACAGATCTTGGGAGATGGCCAACGTTGACTGATTTTTCCAAGTTGCTACAAGGTTCTGCAATTTGTTTGTTTCCAGGGGAACATGGCAGAGAGAGAAAGCAAATGCATGTTAATTGAGAAAAATACATTTTAGTTTAAAATAATAGTTAATCAGAACTGATGGAATAATGCAGCCTGTATCTTAATCCGTCAAATAAGTTATCCAGATATGTGACTAGGAAGACTGTTTCTGGTTCTATGCTGCAGGCTTCTCTTTTGGGGATAAGGATCTCCCAAAGGCTCTCTGGAGGGCCCCCAACACCTCCTTATTCCTCAGGCTGTAGATGATGGGGTTGAGCATAGGAGTGAGGATGGTGTAGAAGACAGCCAAGTTCTTGTCCTCTTCTGGGGAACGCAGAGATGGCGGCCTCAGATATGTGTAGACAAATGGGGCATAGTAGAAGGAGACTACAGTCAGGTGGGTAGAACAGGTAGTGAAGGCTTTCTTCCTCCCCTGTGATGAGCGCATATGATGCACAGCATAGAGAACCCGCCCATAGGAAGCCATGATGCCAAGGAAAGGGACCAAAAGAAACAGGTTGGTGCTGAAGAGCACTGTGTAGTCATAGGCCCAGGTGTCCATGCAGGCTAGAGGCACCATGGCTGGGATATCACAAAAGAAATGGTTAATGACTCTGGACCTGCAATAGGGCATACAAAGTGCATACACTGTATGGAAAACGGAGTTGATGGATGAAGAGACCCAGGACCCAGCAATCATCAGCAAACACATTCTCTTGTTCATGAGAATGGGATAATGGAGGGGGCGGCAAATGGCCACATAACGGTCATAGGCCATAGATGCCAGGAGTAACCCTTCAGCACAGGCCATGGTTAAGAAGCAGACACTTTGGAAACCACAACTCACCATAGAAATGGAATTGTCCCCAGACAGGAAGTTGACAGCCATCTTGGGGAATGTACTGCAAATGTACATTAGGTCCATGAGAGAGAGCTGACTGAGCAGAAAGTACATGGGGGTGTGGAGGTGGTGATCCATCCAGATGAGGAGAATCATGGTTGAGTTACCCAAGATGGTGATTAGGAAGATGAGTGCAACTAGGAAGAAGAGGAGAAGGCCAGTTTTTGTTGGGGGAAACAGCCCCAGTAGGAAGAAACCAGTGGTGGTTTGATTCCATTTCTCCATAAGGAACTTTCTAAGATATTTTCCTGAAAGATAAAGGAAGTGAATTGAAAGACACTTTGGAACAACAACAAAAAGATCCCTCTGATTTCTCCTGGACTCCTTTTTTTAAATATCTCCCTGCTCTGATCAGAAATACATACATACATACACATATGCATCTTCATATATTTATATGTGTTGATTTTAATCTGTGAAGCCCTGTTTATTCTGTTTGAAGTAACTGCACTTGATGTCTACATGTGCGTGTATGTGCATGTGTGTATATGTATGCATCTGCAATGTCTTTTCTTTTGCTTTTTTACCCTAGACTTGTGATTTCCATGGCCTAGGAATCCCTAGGTGATGAATTCCCTCTCTGAATGTGGATCAGACCCTGCTCTGTAACTTAGAGCAGAATACAGCTTCCTGGACTCACCCAGGCAGGATGTGGCAGAAGCAGGAGTAGAAGGCAGGTCTTTCTGCCTCTGTGTCACCAATATCATGGCCACCTCTCATGGTTTTTTATATTTCTTCAAATATTATTATAGGGGTTGGTGTGAAAAGGGTATGGGAAAAATGGTTCACACACACAAACATGTGTCCTAGCTGTACAGATCCAGACATGCCTTGTTTTCAGTCATTCAGTGGGTCCAAATCTTTGTGATCCTGTGAATTGTACTGTTTTCACTTTCCTGGCAAGGATACTGGACTAGTTTGTCATTTCCTTCAATAGTGGATTGAGGCAAACAGACATGCATGCATACGTGTGTATGCACATGAAATTAATTTTTGAAGTATTTATTAGGTGCACACTATGTGCCAGGCATTGGAATGCAAATGAATAAAGAAAACCCCACCCTCCAAGAGACCATTTGAATTAGGAAACTGCATGTAAGGATGTGATTGGAAAGTGACTCGGATGGTTAATGTATCCATAGCACAATTTATTTACATGCAGTTTCCAGGGCTGGAACGTGTGGGTGGTTTAAGAGTAGAAATTGGTGGGTTCAGGTTGGGCCAGTGATGGAGAACTTTCCCATTCAGGAGATCAGAGACTGAGTGGGAGCTGGAGAGCTGGGTCTGAGGCAGGAGGCGGAGTGTGAAGACAGCCAATGACATCCACCTCCCTACACACAGTCTTACACAGACACACACACACACTCTCACTAACACACACTCTCACACACACACACAGAGGCATGCGTATATTGATTCATGAGGGCTAAACTTGTGATTTCTTTAGCGTGGGGACCTCAAAGGTGAGGACCATCACTCTACAAGGCAGGTCAGCATTTCTTTGGGCTTCACTTAAAATCAGCCCAGAGCATGTAGAGGTGAAGTGACATGCCAGGGGCACATGACTGGCATGCATCCCAGCAGGATTTAACCTCAGCTCTTCCCTGACACCAGCTTCATTCATTACATGGCACAGCCTCTCATATACACAGATTCACTTGCTATGTGTGAGAGCCATATGCAGAGAGAGACATATGTACATTTTATGAAAAAGCTTCCTGGTGGCATGTAATTTAATCCCCCAAAGCTAACCTTTTCAAATAAAGAAATGTAGAGATGAACTGGGCTTGCTAGAGTTTTATTAGGTTAATTAGTTGGATTAATTTTAGTAGCTCTGTTGAAGATCCAATCCTTTTGTTCTTTACAGTGATTCTGATTTGGATGAAGGGAAAAAGGGTGTCAGTGAAGAGCAAGCTTGGAACTGGAACAAAGGAGCTAAGCCTGCCCACCTGGTCCCTACTTCATTCTCTAACAGTGAAAATGTTCCCAATGGAGATCACCGAAGGCCATCAGTCTTAGAAGCAGAAGACCTGGCAAGCATCCTGGTTCTGCCACACTCTGCCCAGGTCTCATTAGCCAAGTCCTTTCATCTCTCTCATCATGAAAGGCTTTTATTTTTAATTTATGAGGCTTTGGGGAGGCACCAATGAAATTAAGCATCTGAAAATACTTTATAATACTAACAATAGCAACTATTATTGTTATCATAAGGATAGCTAGGTGGTATAATAGATAGAATGTCTGAAGTGTGAAGGTCTGAAGTCAGGAAAACTCCTCTTCCTGAGTTCAAATCTGGCCTCAGATACTTATGAGCTATGTGACCCTGGACAAAACAGATCACCTTGTTTGCCTCAAATCCTAATCTGTCAAATGAGCTGGAGAAGGAAATGCAAACCACTCCAGTATCTTTGCCAAGAAAACCCCAAATGGGGTCACAAGGAGTCTGAAATGACTGAGCAACAAGAACAACATATATTCTCAATAATAATAGCTAACCAAGAAAACCCCAAATGGGTCCATGAAATGTCAGACACAACTAAAAATAACTGAATAGAAACAGCCCTTGTATAGTGCTTATTCTGTGCTGGACATGAGGCTAAGTGATTTCAACGTGACTTATTACTATTTTAATTTTATTTTTTTACTATTTATATTAAAATTTATAAATTTTGTTTATAATAAATATAATAAAATTTATAAATTCACTTTATTATATATTTATAAATTTACTTTACTATAAGTTTACTATTTATATTAAAATATTCTATTTAGTATCTGATTTTACAATTTTATTTAATTCCAAATTTTGTTTATATTATCTGACTTATTGACACATTCATTTTACAGTTAACAAAGAATATAAAGCTCCATTTGATATTTCCCTCCTCCTTTCTTGAAATTCTCACTAAGGTCGGCAATGTCCAAAGCCTATACTTGAGCTCACTTGCCAGTCTTTTTCATCTGTCTGGATACCTTCACAAAGTGATCAAGTCCAAAGTAGAGGAGGTTGAATCTATGTATCCATTCACTGCACCAAAGATTTCATTGGTTCAGTAATTCAGTGCAGTAACCCACCATTTCATGAAAACAATAGCAATCGTAATTACCAGAAATTGTAACATCAGACAAATCCCCCTATGACTTGCAAGGGCTTAACTTTAGCTAACTGGTATCGACAAAGGCAGGAGAAGGTGCCAGAAGTCTGTGATGGCCTGTTGAAGCACCCGGGTTGGCAGAAAGAGCGCTAGAACCAGGGGAGAAGTGAGAGGGAGTGCCTGGAAACACCAAAGAGGTTATGTTCTGTTTGTGATTGTTCAGTCTGACTCTATGACCCCACTTGGAGTTTTCTTGGCAAAAATACTGGAGGGGCTTGCCATTTCCTTCTTCAGCTCATTTTGCAGATAAGGAAACTGAGGCAAACAGAGGTAAGTGACTTGCCTGGGGTCACACTGTAAGTGTCTGCGGCCAGATTTGAACTCAAGTCTTCCTGACTCCAGGCCTGACACTCTATCCACTGTGACACCCAGTTGCTCCTTAACAAATCAATCTGTTGTTCCATTACTACTATTAAAACAACCGTGTTGATCATTTTTAGGCAATTTTTTTTCTTTTGTTTTAAGATTCTCTATTGTAAGGGATGACTCTTGGGAAGACAGTGGGATATGGAGGGGGGAATCCAGCAAAGTATAAAGAAAAGCTATTAGTACTTTTTTATAAATACAGCATTAAGTAGTGGATAGGGGTCATCACTAGGGTCAAGGTTCAAGTTTTGCCTCAGACTCGCTGAATGACAATGGACAAGTTCTAGTTCCTCAATGCCCCCGAACAACTCTGCAAAACTCAATATTATGAAGCAATTACTGCTCTTGGTTCATGGCATGTCTGAGCCACAAAACATAAGTGATCACTGCGAGCGTTGTTACCTTATGTCTAGTGTCAAAGACATGTTTCTGCCATTTGGAAAGGCACACCCTCGCTGAGACTCTGTGTCCCTCACTGTAAAATGACCAGTTGGAGCTGTAAAATGGCTGTTTGCCGTGGGCTCTTTCCTTCCCAAGCACTCTTTTCTTATGGATATTAGACTCAGTTTTTCCTGACTGAATGAGACCTGGATATACATAATGCCAAACACCAATTGACTTGACCATTCAGATGCTGGCAGGTAGGGGGCACAGCCCTTAGGACACTGGGCCTGGAGTTAGGAAGACTCGTGAAGTGAGTTCAAATACGGTCTCAGACACTAGCTGTGTGACCCTGGGCAAGCCAAGTCACTCTGTTTGCCTCAGTTTCCTCTTCTATAAAATAAGGTGGAAAAGAAAATGGCAAACCATTCTAGTATCTTGCCAAAGAAAAAGCCCAAATGGGGTCACAAAGAGTCAGACAGACTGAAATGACTAAATAGTAAGAACTCAGAGTCTGCTCATCGAGGAGACATTGTGAGATGAGCTTAATCCAGCCCTGCTGCTTCAGGGAGACGCCAGTTCAATTGGCCCAACCAATCCAGCTGTTTACAGTGGGGATAAGATGCCATCTCAGGATAAGTGATCTGGGAAAAATATTAGTCAATCCAGTTGTTTGACTAAATGTCACAAGAGATTCAGGAAAATGTCCTGTGCAGCACAAGCCCTCTCCCCTCCCTACACGCATACACTAGGCACACTCGGACCCTAATGCCCTCCTCAGAAGCTTCCAGGGCAAGGAGCCCTCCCAGACACCTGCCTTCTTCCTCATCCAGGTTCCCCCTTGTCTCATGTAGATCAGAGTCACTGTAAGGAATTAGTCAATTTAACCCTCCCGGTTTCCTTACATGGGAGTGACCATAACTATTCCTGGCCCTGGCAGCACTCAGCAGCTGTTCTATTGAGCTCAGGGATCATCTTTCTTTCCCAGGTCACGGTTGGGAAGGACCTCAAAGACAGTGCAGTTTTCTTGTGCCAAAGATAAGGGTTTGGAGGTCTGAAGAGATGAAGGGAGTGCCTGGACCAGTGCTAGGGTCAGGAGACCTCAGGAGGTGACTAACACTGCTCTGGCCCCACTTGAAGAGCACCTTAATATATTATGCCCTGCTATCCAGTGGCTGTTCTCCCCCTCCTTTCTCCTAGATCCAGGCCTGGGAGAGCAGGTTCAGGCAGGGAAGTCTATACACTTGAACCTCTCTCCATCTCTAATTTGGGGCATCCCCAGCATCCCCATCTTGCCTGATGACTAAAATTCCAGGTGCGGCAAGTGCAGCTGCCTACAGCGTCACCCTTTCACATCATCCCATGTGCATTGTATATGACTACCAAACACCTCTCCTGTACTTCTTGACCAGAGGAAAGGACTTCCTCCCTGCATCTAAGGGCCATCATGCATACCCTATCCCTGGTAGAGGAAATGCTGCTCTTCCTTCAAGAAGGAAGTTTCTGTGGTTCTATATTCTCTCACATTCACACATGGGAGTTTATCTTTTCTTTCTGATTTAAATCCCATCACATGATGGGGAGATTAAATGTGAAATAATAATAAAATATTTAGGAACCTGGGCTTTGGGGCATATCTGCCATTTACTAATTATTAACTTATTAAGTCTTGTTCATGTAATTTCTTTGTATTTCCATTCCCTCGTCTATGAAATGGGTAGCCATACTTAGACTACTATACCAAGAGGGGGTGAAGAACAAAGTCCTCTGTATACTGGAAAGCGCTATAAAATGGGAGCTGCTATTATGATTTAGCAGATCTGTCCCTCCTTCCAGTGCTCAGTAGAAGAGGATTTGCCCGGCCACCCCTGCAAAGACCCCTTATTAGAAACAGTGCAATTCTGATGTCCTCTCACCTCGACATTTGATGGCGTTCATCACAACTTTAATATGCCATTTCTCAGTTCCTGATGATCTTCCCAAAGCTAGTGGATGTGATGAAAGATAGACCTGAAATCCTATACATAGTCTCTTACATGTGTGCTAGTGGTTCCTCTTTCTGGAGTGACTGTCTCTGCTGTCCAAGTCTTTGGGGATACCCCTTTGCCCTACCATGAACCCTTCATTGAGCTTTGTTTATTTGGAAAGTAGCTTGGCTCTGGACCCAAAGAAACATGGTCTTATCTCTTGAGATCACTGCTGGCTTGAACATCTACCAATGACAGGCCAAGTGGGACTAGTCTGACATAGTGCCACTGAAAGATTAATGATAGAATATCAGAGGAGGACAGGGCTTTAGAAGTCATCTCCTTTGATCTCATCATCTTAAAATTATATATACTAATTTCTAGGGAGGAAAAGGAACTTTTCCAGCTTAAAACATCAGGCTTCTGATAGATTCTAAATTGTAACCACAGTGCCTACCAGATAATAAAGTTTCATGTTCTTTTCCACACTGGGGAGGCTGGAATTTTCAAGCTGGAAGTTATCTCCATGGCCATTTAGTGAAAGGTACAATGATCCATGGGACTATGGGTAACAACCCTGATATGTGGACCAACTGTGGGATCTGATACATCCCAAATCTACCAGGACTGCTGGGATCCTTGACATTTGGGGCTTTCTTATTCACATAGAAGAGAAGCCTACCCCATAAAAGGGAGCCATTGCTCTGTTCTTGACTTTTCCTTTTGGCATGTCCTGGACCCCTTTGACTATTAATCTGTGGAAGACTGTGGACCTCTGTTCAGAAGCTTGTGTTTGAATGCATAAAGCGAGGCACAAAGGATTATAAAAGAAATCAATTATAGTACAATTGAGTAATACAAACCAAACCAAACAAATTCATGGAGTGAAGCTTAAGAACTCCTGTGAAAGTGAAGATTGGAGACAAATAGAACAAAGACTAGGGGGCAATCTTCACTCCTCCATGAATATGCCAATCCAAGGTGCACGGATCATATGGGGGATTGACAGCAGGCAAATACATCAATAATGACTCGAATATAAACAAATTTGAATCCTTGACAGAAATCCTGGAAGTCTGAGGTGTGCAAATATTCCTATATAAAGGATGAGACTAGAATATGAAGGAGCTGAGGGGAAGGAGGGAGGGAAGTAAAGGGAAGGAGAGAGAGAAAGACAGAGAGACAGAAGCAGAAAGAGAGACAGACAGAGAGATATGCAGAGAGAGACAGAGAGACACAGAGAGACAGAGACAGAAAGGTAGAGACAGAGACATAGATACAAAGAGAGAAAAAAGATACAGAGACAGAGAGACAGATAGAGAAACTCAGTGTCACAGAGACAGAAAAATAGAAACAGAGAGGCAGAGACAGACACAGACAGATAGACACACACATGCATGCACACATGCATGTGAGTATGCACATACTCAGATACACAGGCGGAGACACAGACAGACAGACAGACATACACCCTGAAACTGACAGAGACATAGAGAAATAGAGAGACAGAAAGGCAGAGACAGAGATAGAAATGTAGAGACAGAGACACAGATATAAAGAGAGACAAAAAGATACAGAGACAGTTACAAAGAGAGATACAGAGATAGAGTTAGAAAGAGAGATACAGAGACGAGAAACAGAGACAGACACAGACACAGACCCAGAGATACTCAGAGTCATAGAGATAGGGACAGAAAAATAGAAGCAGAGAGGCAGAGACAGACAGAGACAGACAGACAGACACATGCATGCACACACCCTGAGACTGGAACAGATATAAAGAGACAGAGACACAGAGGCAGAGAGACAGGCACAGAGAATGAGAGAGACATAATCACAGAGGCAGAGATAGACAGTCAGACAGACAGAGACAGGTAAAGACTAGAGAACAAGTAAAGGCTGTAAAGTCAAGGCACTGCAGCCATGAAGGCAGCAGACACAGGTCCTGTGAAGGACTTAGAGAAGACACCAAAGTCATCTATTGCCTCCTGGATCATCACTGGTCATCTTTACTTTTGTACTGCCATTGAACTTTTATGACTCTGGAAGATAGGGTGAGGCTGAAGACTTTTTGCAACTCTGCCTCACTTAAATACAGTTTAAGCACAAGTCAAGACATTACCTCATTATGTCATTGGTTCTCTTTGAAAATAAAGTGGGAACAACATCAACATTTGTATAAAAGAGTTAAGAAAAGCGTCACCATGGCAAGGAGCCCTAGAGGAATAATTGGTTTCTATACATGAGAACTTTTATCTGTTTACCTAATAGTAATGGCTTAAAGTTTCCACTTTCCCATTACAAATTTTAATAGGAATAAAGTGAATGACAACAAAATATTGGTTTTCTGTTAATATCTTTTAAAAAATTCATTTGACAGTATACTTTTTTTAAACAAATGCTTTATTAACTTCTGTTTTACATCATTCATTTCCACCAGATTTTGAGTTACAATCATTTTCCCCCCATTATTTCCCTACCCAACCTCCCAGAATAGCAGTCCCACAAGATATCGCTTCCTCCAATCTGCTCTCTCCCATACCTTCTCCCATACCCCCTTCGACTTTTCCATTAGAGGAAGGTGAATCTTTGTGTTCCAATGTCTGCACATCTTATCTCCCAATTATAACCAAAAGACTATTAATAATAGTATCTATATATATTTGAAACATTTAATGTTAAGACCTCGAATTTCAGATCCATTTCCTTCCTCGCTTGTCACCCATTCCCTCTGGGGAGATAAGTAATTCAGTATATGTTGTACATGTCTAGCTATGCAAAACATTATCATAGTAGATATATTGTACAAGGCTGCTTATACTTCCCTCCCACTCATTCCACCCCCCACCTGGTCCATTCCCTACATGATCCTGTCCCTCTTCTATAGTGGCCTCCCCTCCCCCCAAGGATGATCTCCCATCCATCATCCCTCCTCTCATCCCCCTTCCCCTATTCTGCTGCAGGTTGAGATATCCCATTTAGTATGTATGTCATTCTCTCCCTGAACCAAATTCAATGAGACTGGTTTTTCCTTTTTGCCTTCCTATTCTCCCCCTCCCTTGCAACCACTTCCCCTTGCTTCTTCTACATGAGATAGTTTACCCTACCCTGTCTCTCCCCATCTCCTCCTGCCACTTTCCTCTCTCACCTCATAATTTCATCCCTTGAGTATTCTCCCTTCCCAACAAATTCAACCTATGCCCTCTATCCATATATAACTGTAACCATATACACACACATTCACATATGTACTCATATGACCACACACCCTTCTTCCATTATTTTCATAATGAGAAAGATATCATCAGTCACTGTTATTGCTTTTCCATATAGGAATGTAAATAGTTCAACTTTGATAAGTTCCTTTTGATTTATTTTCCCTGATTACCTTCTCAGGCGTCTCCTGCTCCTGGTGTCTGAATGTCAAATTTTCTATTCAACTCTAGTTTCTTCCTCAAGAATTCTTGAAAGTCCTCTATTCCACTGAATGACCATATTTTCCCCTGAAACAAAATACTCAGTTTTGCTGGGTAGGTGACCCTTGGGTTCATTCCCAGTTCTTTTGCCCTCTGGAATATCATATTCCATGCCCTTCGATCCCTCAGTGTAGAAGCTGCCAGGTCCTGGGCTATTCTGATTGTGTTTCCACAATATTGAAATTGTTTCTTCCTGGCTGTTTGGAGTATTTTCTCCTTGATCTGGGAATTCTGGAACCTGGCTATAATATTCCTGGGAGTTTTCTTTTTGGGATCTTTTTCAGGGGGTGATTTGTGGATTCTTTCAACCTCTATTTTGCCCTCTGGATGTAAAACATCAGTGCAATTTTCCTTGAGAATTTCTTGAAGGGTGATTTCTAGGTTCTTTCTTTGATCATGGCTTTCGGGTAGTCCAATAATTTTTAAATTGTCTCTCCTGGATCTATTTTCCAGGTCAGTGGTTTTTCCCATGAGTTATTTCACATTGCCTTCTAATCTTTCATTTGTTTGGATCTGCTTAACAGCATCTTGATTTCTCATAAAGTCATTAGCTTCCATTTGCTCCAGTCTAACTCTGAAGGAATGAATCTCCTTAGTGAGCTTTTGAGATTCTTTTTCCATCTGGCAAATTCGACTTTTTAATGCATTCTTCTCCTCATTGCCCTTTTGGGCCTCCTTTGCCATTTGAGTTGGTCTATTTTTTAAGGTGTTGTTTTCCTCAGTCAGGCTGTTGACCCTCATTTCATACTTTTCCTGCATCCTTCTCATTTCTCTTTCTAATTTTTCCTCCACTTCTCTTATTTGATTTTTAAAGTCATTCTTAAGGTCCTCTATGGCCTGCAACCCGCTCATGTTTTCCCCTGGGGCTTTTGGAGCAGGACTTCTGACCTCACAGTCCTTTTCCCGCTCTATGCCCCCAAAATAGGAGTCTAGGGTTGCATTTTTCTGTTTCTTTTGCCTTGGCATGTTGCCACTTAATTACTTGACTTTTGGGCTTGTTGCCACTCTATGGCTTTAAGGCCAGATAGAGGAATTTTCGTCCCGAACGTGTGGGGGCAACTTCCGTTTCTGGCAAGCCGTAAACCCACCCATGACTTCCACCCTAGATCACAATCCAGATCCGGGGAGGTTAAAGCAAGA